>PVLD010007376.1:0-40196 GCA_004027595.1 Dinomys branickii | reverse complement strand
CACACACACACACACACACACACACACACACACGCCTTGCCGCGGGCTCTCGATGGCTCCTCTTCCCCCTCTCCCCATCAAGTCACTTTCTGAGAATAATGCCTGTCTGTTGTACCCATTGACCTACTAAAAACTTCCTGCTTTTCAAACTGTATGAACTGTTCTCCACGAAGGTGCTCACCAGTGTCAGCTGGTGCCACAGTGCTCCTCACCACCAAGACTAGTTAATTACCCCGAGACCAGAGCAACAAAACACCCTCACCCCCTCCGTTATATCTCCTCGCCCCTCATTCTGGACAGGTACTGAATCTTTGAGTTGGCTAACCCAAAATCTAGACATTGTCGAAGTCTAATTTTAAGATCACCTTCCTCAAGAAAGGATAAAAAAGCCAGGTGTGTTGGTGCACACCTGTAATCCAGGCACTCAGGAGGCTGAGGCAGGAGGATTGCCATGAGTTTGAGGCCAGGCTGTACTACACAGGGAGTTTAAGGCTAGCCTGCACTATACAGGGAGGCCTTGTCTCAAAAACTGAAAAATAAACAACAAAACAAAAGGATAAAAGATTAATTCTATCCCCAAAACAAGGAGGCCCTGGCCTCGAATAAGTTCTAGGCACCCTGGGTCCACATACTACTTCAAAGTTCTTCCACATCCCACAGAGACACAGAAAGCCATGCTCACCTAAATCTGTCTTACGCCCCACACTGACCCTAACTGACACAGAAGAATTTCCTATTAATTTCCTTCTGTTAGCATGTCTCCCAGAATGTGGCACGGCGCTAGGAAAGCCAGAGTTGTTCAGTGTGTTTTTCCTGGAAGATGGAGCCTTTATCAGAGTCACATAAGGATGTAACCAGTATTACAGGAAACGTACCAGCAAGGAAGTAATGTGCAAACAATACGCTGTTGAAAGACAAGGACATCAAAATACCAGGTGAAATGACAGGGAGACATTGGTCAAATGCATTTCAGGGGCTTTAACCTCGAGGAGCCTAGCAGACAGAAAGAAGGGTTCACAGGGAAAAAGCGCGTGAATAAAGTAACGTCACTTCCTACCAGCAACTTTTGTCATCTTTCAACAACACTGCAAGGAATGAAAGAAAGCTAGGAGCACTAACCATCTGAGGTAACCATTTCAGCAGTTGGTACAGAACAGTCTGTTCTTCAAGACAGGCTTGCTTTGGCCTTAATACATAACACAGCTTTATGGCATAGTTATAAATAGCAACTTAGATAAAGATTAGAGGACTTAAAATAGCTTTTATAAATCTATAGCAAAAGAATTTAGCATAAATTTCATAGATACATTTTACTCTTTCTCAGTACTGGAGATTCAACCCAGGGCCTTCACACTGAGCTATAGCCCAGCCCGCTTGTTTTTTTTTTGGTACCAGCAATCAAACTCAGGATCTCATGCTTGCAAGGCAGGCGCTGTGCCACTGAGCTAAACCCTCAGCCCCTCTTTTCTTTTTTTAATATTTTAGTTTTGCAACAGTGCCTCACTGAGTTGCCGAGGCCGGGTTTGAACTTGTGATCCTTCTGTCTCAGCCTCCCAGAGTGCCAGGATGACAGGCATGCGTCACCATGCCTGGCTACTAATATTTAATACATAAAACTCTGCAGAGAATCTGTACAACGTCATCAGACACATAAAAGCTGGCAAAAAGTGACCCGGCAGTAAAACAGAAGAATGAAGCTAAAATGCTACATTTAATTCTTTGTACGGATCTGTTGGGCCTATTCAGTAATTTGAAACTTTTTAAAACATAGATTTGGTCCTAAGTAGCACAGACTCATCACGCTGGCTAACTTTATTCGGGCCCAGGTTAGCAGTCCCAAAGTTTCCTGGTAGTCACTTTACAGTCTCCCGCAGAGCTGCTGCCCAGCAGACCCATTCCTCAGGAGGCCCATGGTCACTCTGACTCTGGACGGCTTCTGCTATCACCTTCCATCACTTGGGTTTCCGTCTCTGGCCAGTGGCCCCAAAAATTGCTTGGGGTATTGCTGCCACTGCCAAGGTGCCCTTGGCTTGGCAGGAACTACATGCTCTTGTAGAGATCGAATCCACACCCTCTGAGCAGCTGGACTGGGTTCCTGGGCCTCTTTGGTGTAGAGGACTTCTTCTACAAAGCATACAGACAGTCCTTTCCCAGCACCCTCGGGACGCCAGCGCAACTATGCTGACAGCCAAGGAGCTGCCAGCGCAAACACAGTGAGCTTCCATTTTCCTGACGTCACACCATCTGGCTAGTGACTTCACACTGAGGTTCCTGCAGTTGCACCTCACTTCGTGGATACTTATCTGGCGGCAAAAGCTGTAGCCAGAGGGGGCGTGGCAGTCCCATCCTGGCTTGTAAATTTTAAATTACAACTGAGAAGCACAAGAGGAAAGTCATAGACGCCACGGTGGGCAATTACATAACGTAGCCAGTTAGATACCGTCCAGCAGAGGGCGCTTCTCATTTGCTATTTGAAATAAAGCGCCTGAACAAAACCATTTACTCCTAAATCAATTTTCCACGACAAGAAGTTATTTTTTAAAAATCTATTGAAAACTATTTTAAAAGGAGCTTCTGTTATTTTACAGTGATAAACAATGCAGCACTGAACAATCTTGCGCGTATGTATTTTCCCACTGGAGCTGTATTATCAGAGTAAACTGCAAAGGGGATTTTCGGGTCAAGGAACAAACACATATATGCAACTATGCTAGGTACTGCCCAATTCCTCTCCAGGCTGATGTACTACCATTTTGCATTTCCACCTATACATCACACTGTTTTACCATAGCTTTACCAACTGAGTGTACTGCCACATCTATGAATTTCTGCCCCAGGAGTGTGAAGTGGTATCTCAGTGTCATTTTGATATGCATTCCTTTTATTTTAAGTGAACATACATATGACTAAGGACCATTTTTATATCTTACTGTTAAATAATCTGGATCTTTTGCCTGCTTTTCTGGATTTTTTTTGTAGACCAATTATTCTTAACCTGAGATCCAAATGTAACGTGTAGAATTCAGGGGATGTCAATGAAGTTCTAAGCTTTTTTTCTAAGCTATCTTCACTAAGCCATAATTGAAATTTGGCATTTTCTTGGGTTATGAAGACAATAAATCACAAGTGATATTAGAACACTTTATTGCCAATAGAAATCAGATAATTTGATACTATTCTACAGTTGTAGCTATGTTAAAATTATGTTTTTCATTCATCACTACTGTAAATTAAGGACTTCTGGACTTGCCAGCCCACTGCATGACTACTGCTTCCTGTCTGCAGCTGCTCAGGTGACGCCAACGAACAAGCAGTGCTCACCTAGCAGCCGCCCCGCCAGCCAAGTGGAAGACAAGATCTCCCCTGGAGACCATGCTCTCTATGCCGCCTTCCAGTACTTACTGTCTGCAAAGTGCTTTGTCAACATATATGAAAAGAGGTATTTATCCCAGCCCTTGGGAGGCTGAGGCAGAAGGATCAGTGCAAATTGGAGGCCAGCATGGACTACACAGTGAGTTCAAGACCGACCTGAACTACATAGCAAAACCCTGTCTCAACTGCCCCCAACCCTGCCAAAAAAAAGAAGTACCTATAAATCCCTAGAAAAGTTCTTCTTTCATTTATTTCCTTCACCAGTGTCAAAGCTGAATTATGTATGAGTGTATTTTTATTTAATATAAACCATATCAAAGATGCTGGCTTGGTCAAAGACGAATTCATTAATCTCAACACAAAAAAGTTATTGAGTATATTTAAATTTGAAAAGTCTTGGCAAATTCTACTTGTCCTTCAGAGAAGCTCCTCTTCCCTGAAAAGAATATGAAGTACATTTGTAAGAAAATACCTCTGTGAGCCAGGATTTCCCACACTAGTAACCACGACACAAGATCCCCAAATAAACTGGAGGCTCAGCTTCACACATACTGCTATGAGAAAGATCACCCTCTAATGTAACGTCCTTAAACTAAGCAACAATAGCTATCATATTCATGTCCTAAAACACAAAATCTAACTCTGATTTGCTTAGGGTTTAAATGTATTATCTCATTATTTAATGTGCTGGTAAAAAATATATCCAATACTATATTACAAATTTGTTCTAACTCTGTGGTAACTATATTTTCACATAACTGGTTTTCTCTGTAATCCTATATATTGTGCTTTATGCATTTAAAAACAATATCCTAATAAAAAGTCCACAGGCTTCAGACTGCCGAAGGGCCACAGTGCATAAAACAGCTTAAGAACCCTCAAACCAATGTGACAGCTTTAAGATCAGTAGAGTAATAAATCAATAAACACTTCCTTGACCACAGCAAGCGCTGGCTCTACCAACTGAATAAAATGTTCCCCAGCACCTGGGGAGAATAACAGTTTTAGCATTTAAATAAGGATGCTGATGGTTTGAATTATTCAATTGCTAGTATATTTCCACACTGTCAATTTATGGCACTGCCCAGAAGGCCTCGGAACCACTCACCGTCAGTAGAATGCATGTGGGAGCTGCCAATCTGGTCCACTAGCAACATGAAAACGAAGCCCAGTACAAGGGACACACCGATGTAGGCATGCAGCCGTGTGTGGTCACGGCTGTGCTCACGTTCATGGACAACTGATACTTCTGCTGCTTTGTCTGATGCAATCACATTCTGTGTTTCACTGGCTTGGTGGTGCTTTCCTATAGCAAAATAAACAATAATGAGACAATATTTTTCCCTTAAACACATTTTCATGTAGAAGTTTCCATTCTTTTGTACTGCAAACTCAACTTACTTTAAAGACATCCACTTTCTACGCTGTAATCCAGACTATCATAAACTCCTTCAACTTAAAGTTCATGATGGAAAACTTCCCAAGTATCTTCTGCTTTTGGCATGCAGAACTTCTGACTGCCTGTCCCTCTCAAACCCCGGGAAGTGGAAGCAAAGCGCCATGCAAGAAAGTGGCCATATTCCCCAAGGGACATCATCCCCATTTCTTCCTTTTTGTCTAAGAAATTCATGCCAATCTCCCCAGAAACTGTACTAAGTTTTATTCCGATGAAAATAGGAGAGTAAAGAACAGTAAAAATAAGTATGTATTTATTTAGTTTTATTCCTAGCTTGATATAAAAATTGCAAATGAAGAAAAAATTGAACAGGAGGGGTTGAAGGAAGGGTACAGGAATAAGGAAAAAAGTTGTATCACATCTAGGTACACATTTTCTATGATGAATGTTATTATTATGTATATGTAAAATGTACCAATAAAATCTAATTTAAAAAAGAACAAACTGAATATAAAATTAAAAAGGTATCAGTGGGCAGCCATTAAGTGAAACCATCAGCACCGGGCAGTCTAGGAGGTGCAGCCCGCGGTCTAAGTTCAGTCTCAGGTTGTTAGGGGACTGATCCCAGTTGATGACATCTCACCAACAGACACTCTATTTATATTTGTATATTTGATTTTTTGTTGCTGTTTGGGTCGTGATATGTACTTCAGGCTGGCCATGAACTCAGTGATCCTCCTGCCTCAGCTTTCTGAGCACTGGGATTACAGGGCTGCAATAACACACCTGAACAATTTGATACTTTAAAAATATATTTTGCTCATATCCACTGCCACCCCCATACCTCTTCCCCTTCTTCTTCTCTAATAGTCTCCTTTGTATTTTCTTGTCATCTTTTCTAGATTCTGTGTGTTAGGGAGAATACGCAGATTTGTCTTTCTCCGTGTGGCTCATTTTGCTTAACACGACAGCCTCTAGCTCCATCGGTTTTCCTGCAGATGACCAAATTTCATTCTTCGTGGTTGAATAATACTTCACTGTGTGTGTCTACCTAGTACCTATCTACTATCTATCTAGCTATCTACTTATCTACGTCACATTGTATTGATCCACTCATCTGTTCACACACATCTGGGCTGGTTCACATCTTGGCTGTTGTCAACTGTACCACAGTGAACATGGGTATGCAGGAGTCCTGCAGCATGCTGATTTTTATTCTGGGTTTATACCAAAGACTGGTAGAGCAGCTCTATTCCCAGTGCTGGGGAACTCTCCAGCCTCCTCCGGCTGTACTCATTTACATTCCGTCAGCAGTGCAGCCAGCGGCCTCCCATCCTCATCAGCATTTATGGTTTTTTATACTCTTGCTAACAGCCATTTTGATCAGGGTGAGATGAAATCTTACTGTAGTTTTGATCTGCATAGCCTGCTACGGAATTTTTTAATCAGAACAGTTTTTTCTAACATGTATGTGTTTTAAAATGAGAAATCTAAATCTTCTTTTTGAAAAATCTTACTGAGTTTTTTAATAAAAAGTAAAACATAATGAACAGCCACAAGGGTAAAAACCTCCAGTAACTACCACCAGAGTGAAGATATATAACATTGAAACTCCCAAAAAGTTTCGTTGTATTCCTTTGAAGCAACAGTAATCCAGGACAGAGGCAAGCACTGGTCTGCTTTTTGTCCCTGGAGTCTTCTCTGTTCTAGGATTTGATATAAATGAACTCATGATGCACATATACTGTATATCATGAGTAGTATATTCTCCTGTATAGGCCTCTTCTCAGCACAATGTTTTCAGGTTTATTTATGCTTTGTGTTTAACAGTAGTTTGGTTATATTCTAGTGTGCGATACATCTCAATTTGTTTATTCATTCAGCTGCAGATGAACATTTGTGTTATTTCTAATTCTGACCTACAGTATTATAAATAAAATTGCTATGAACACTCAGATATAAGCCTTGCTGTGGTCCCATTTTCATTTCCCTTGGGTAAAAAACAAGTATCAGAAATGACGAGTTGTGTGAATATCTAACATTATAAAAAGCACCTATGGTATTTTTCAAAGTGGTTGTATCATTTAACATACCCAGCAACCATGTTAGTAGCTCTAGTTGCTCCACACCACTGCCAACAGTTGTATTGTCAGGGTTTTAAATTTTAACCATTTTTACATACATGATCATGTCATCTGAAGACATCATTCTTTCCAATCCTTATGCTTTTTACTTCTTTTTCTGGCATTACTGCATGCTAACATCTGGCCAGCATTCTAAGAACAGCTTTGTTTGTAATGTTGCCTGTAGATTTTTCAAATTTGCCTTTTCTCAAGCTCAGGAAGTTTCTTTTTTAGTAGTTTGCTGAGGTTTTTTTTTTAAAAAAAATTTTTAGATGAATGGTAGTATAATTTTATCAAGTGCTTTTCTGTACCTGTTAAGGATAATCAAGTAATTTTTCTACCTTCCTTGATCCTATTTATTAAACTGAATTGGCCTTTGGATACCAATCCACCACTCTTTTAAAATTCCAGCAGTAAACTCCATTTGATTCAAATTGCATTATACCTTTTATATACTGCTGAACTCAGTTTGTTAATATTGGATAAAGGATTGTTACATCTACATTCATGAGGGATAATATTTTTATTGTAATGTATCTGAGTTATACTGGCACCTTAAAATGAGACAGTTTGCACTTCTATGTGTGTGTGGGTGACACTCATCTAGCCAACTAATTTCCATTTCATTAATTTAAACAAGGTCTATGAATAGCAACTAATAAGGCTTTAACGTTAAGTGGCTTTTTAAATTGCTGAGATGAAATTTATGGCAATGTTTTCTAAGTGCCTGCCTGGCAAGTGCAAGGTACTAAGTTCAATCCCCAGTACCTCAAAAAATAAAAATAAAAATAAATAAAAAATAAAGCTTCACTTCAAAGCAATTAACAAGAAGGGAGGTGGACAAGCAGAGTACAGGGGAACCAGGTGCTCAAAATCATCCACCGCAAACACAATGCAAAGCAGACAAGGGGCGGCCACATACAGGAAAGCACTTAAACACACACACACCTATAAATCCACTCTACGTATGAAAAGGACATACATATATGTCCCACTTTGGGGCTGCCCTTTCAGTGTTCTAGCCCCTTTACTGAATTACTAACTCAACCTCATATGCAAGGTGCTTTTTTTTTTAAACAAACCCATAAATTCTAAAGATTCTGACAGGACAAAGAAAACCAAATGAAACTCACTGAAGAATGTGCATGAAGACACAGACAATGGCCCAAGGAGTTAGGTCCTGGGCCTGGGATCCACCTATGTATGACAGCCCAGGGAATCAATCAGATTATTACAAATTCCGGGGAACAGGAAGGGCCCTTGACCCCCTATAAAAGCAGTGGAGAACAAAGGGCCCTTGGGTTTTCCAGCTCTGGACCCTCTATCCTACCCTCTCTCACAAGGTGGCTTTCTGTCCCTTCCTTTCCTCCTGTGCAAATATTTAGTGTCTCTGTTTGCTCTTTTTTTTAAAAAATTATTTATTCTTTTGTCTTTTTGAGACAGGGTCTCGCTATGCAGTTCAGGCTGGATTTGAGCTCACTTTGTAGTGCAGGCTGGTCTTCAATTTGCACAATCCTTCTGCCTCAGCCTCCTGGGTGCTGGGATTACAGGCGTGTGCCACCACGCCTGGCTGTTTGCCCTCTTAAACTTGGTCCCTTTAATCCTTTACTGGGGCTGCATTTACATTCCCAGTTGGCTGTGATGTAGCCATGCAATACACACCCCAGACACAACAAAATAAAAGTAACATAATTTTGGTAGCTGTAATTTTAACACTACTTGGAAAGATGCTGTTGGAGAGAATTTAAATACCTTTTCATACTGTACCTACTTAACATTTAATAAACTGGGTTCTCATCTTAGCCTCTACCTGTACTCTGAGCAGGGACTTTCTGTGGTGCTTCTCTGGGTCAATATATTATCCTCTAAATTCAGCTCATAAATGGCCCCCTCCTTGAGATTTTCTCTGTCCTCTTTTCCTTGTGGGTATACAGCCTGCTGGAGATGTCTCTTTTGTAGGTCTTACCTCAGTATACCAGAATTGGGACATCAGCAATGCGTAGGCCATCCAATAGTTAGTGCCTATTTTGTAAATAAAGTTTTATTGAAACACAGCTACGTTCATTTGTTCACTTTAACTGTCTATGTCTACTTTCATGTTACAGCGGCAGAGTTGAATAGTGCAACTGAAATCTTATGGCTTAAGATTATGGCCTACCAGATTCACTACCGGCCCTTTACAGAGGAAGTGTGCCCAACCCTGCTGCTAGTGATTGTCAACGTGTTCACTTTCTATCGGCTGTGACTTCTTCAAGGTAGGGATTACAAATTATATTTCTGAACTGCTAACAATATACAGCCAGGAATCTTGTAGACTTCTTAAAATTTTTTTTATTTTTGAGACAGAGTCTTACTAAGTTGTTAAACTGCCCAGGCCTGGCTTCAACTTTGAATCCTATTGCGTCAGCCTCCCAGAGTGCTGGGATTATGGGTGTGCACCACCATGCACAGCTTCTAAAAGATTTTCTCCAAGGAAAATAATATATAATTTTAGTCTTATGTTTTAGGAAAATTATGCACATGGATCTTTATAGTAAAATCTAGCTTTACTAGTTAACAGATACATGCTAAATTAGGTCAAAGGTTATGCTAAGAGTTTCAGTAAGAGCATGGGTTAATGTCTTATGAGAGGATGTTAGTCACACGATTGAGCTGTATAATAACACTTAAAGACAATCACTTCTGGGTGCCTATAACTCTGAAACTAAACATCAAGCCTAATTACAATTTCAAGGGACAATTAATATTTCACTTTATGATATATAACTATACCTGAATTTAGAAATTTAGATGGATATAAAATCCTCCCATATCTTGGATAGATCTTTTGCAAATGGGAAGGAAAAGGGGCTCTATAGACGGAGAGAAGGGAAAGGGGAATTTGAAAACTTAAGGTTATGTACCTACCCTCCCTGGTAATATGTACCTACCCTCCCTGGTAACCAATCATTGCGGAGTGCAACCATGTTCTGATGAAAAGATTAAGAAGTAAGAAGTAATGAAGTCACCCCATTTCTTGCTCCAACAGTGCTTTCTCTATCTAAATCTTAGAACTCCATTTTTGGTACTGCCTTCTGCATCCACTTTATGAACCATAGGAACCTGTCTTATTCGGTAGCATCACCTGCTGTTGATTTAAAATGGTACTGCATGAATTTACCATGTAATTTACTAAGTAGATGGGCACTTAGTAATTGATTTCCCAAAACAAACTATTTTCAGGGGGATTCTGCCAAAACTGAGGACATTCATCAAAATATGCTGTACACTTTGGAGGTAAATTAAACAAAGAATTCCAACATTTTTTGCACAATTGCTGACAGCAGTATGCCATTTCGTGAAGTTACACTTTTGAAGGGATAACATTTATTTTGATGGAAAATAATGGTAAGAGAAACAGCAACACATGACAAAAACTGTTTGAAATAAATGGACCATTCTGAGGTTTTTCATAAAAGATCTGAGTGCTTATCATTAAGCGCAGTTTAACTTCACATGAAACATACAATGGTTACTGGGTTATACATAATGGTAGGTGTTAGTGGTTTCATTAGAATCTGCACATATGTGCACACACAAAACCTCACAAAGTGAACAAAAACTTTAATGAATAATGATCACATAAAAACTATACAAGTTGGGCTGGGAATACAGCTCAGTGGCACAAGCGCCTGCCTAGCAAGCGCAAGGTCCTGAGTTCGATTCCTGGTACCAAAAAAAAAAAAAACCTAGCCAAGTATGTAAGCAGCTTAGTAATAGAATCCAAGTATTCATTATTAATATAACTATGTTTCCTTCTAGTTTAGGACACAACACTCAATCTAGCAAAAACTGAGATCTCAAATATCAATGTTACCTAAAATACAAGAAGTTGTGAATATAAATTCCTCGTTCACGTAAGACCTGTTAGGGTCTTGTGTCTCCTTTCCTCAGGGTCCTATTAGTAATCCATAAATATATTCTCCACCACGTTCCCAGCCCTAAGCATGCCAGGCAGTGGCATTACCAGTGCGCGGTGTACATCAAGCGTGCACTTCTCAGGCTACCAAACGCCACTAAGCACATGGGCACAGTCTCAATTCTCTCCCTAGGTATTCATTTATTTTTACTTTTTTCTCCCTAGATATTTATACAGGCCTTTCTTCAGAAGGCCTGCAGCCTTCCTATGTCATAGGCAAATATACTAAATTAAATGTAATAGAATCAATTTACTCTGTCAAAAGATTTCTGGACCATCTGCTTCAGGTTAACATGCTCTTTTATAAAGGACAAAGTATAGTATCTGACTCAAACCTTCAGGTAAGCTGGCTTTTGTTTCCCTTTTCTCTTTCAGATGATCCCAGTGTCATTTATATTCCTGGCTGCTGTTAGTTACTTTGTTTCTTAACTTCCATCCACAGCTTATAGCTTTTATAGCTCTCTCCTACGCTCTCCCCCACCCGCCAGGGACAAGCAGTCAGTGCGTTTTCTGTGGTAAGTGCGTGTCGCTCTCATTTCACTGTGACACAGACTGTTTCTACTGCAGAAGAGAAAAGTTGATTAAAGTCAGAAGTATAAAGCTGACACATTACAAAGGTATGCTAAGCAACCTCTGACCAAATATTATTGTGTTTCTGTTAGAAAACGTGAGACTTCTTTGGCAGACGAACACTTCACTGGCGATGTTAAGTTTCTTATGCTGAATACCACAGAGCAGAGTATCTTCGAGTGGCGGCTTCAGAGCAAGGCTGCTCGTGTTCAAATCCCAGTCCTGACACTGGCTAAGGATCTTGAGTAAGTTATTCCATCTCTTTGTGGGGTAGAGTTCTCCATCTACAAAGTAGTACCCATCTCACAGTGATGATGAAGTCAGATAATACTGTGTATGTGAAGAGCTTTGTATAATGCCTGGTATATGGTGATCTGGGAGATTCCTTTTAAAACACTGTATATTACATATCTGGCCTGACTATCTGGCCAGATGTAATACTGAGCACCAAAACAGTGCTGGAAGATGGAGGGTGGGGGAGAAGAAAAGAGCAGAGACGAGGCAGTTTGGCACAGAAAACAAGAGGCTGAAGAGACAGATCGTATCAGCCCATAAGCGTTCTCACGTCAGAGCCCTCAGGAAAGGGCAGCAGGCGTCTTGAACAGCTCTAGTCTTATTAATGATAGGGCAAGAGTTATTTAAATATAATAGATTTAATCTACCCATCATTCATTCATTCATATTTTTTCTAGATTTACTGAGGTGATTAACAAAAATTATATATGTTTAAGGTACACAAACTTGATATATGAATAGTGTACACTGTAGAAATTTGCTACCAAAATTAACTGAATTACCACGTATAATATTACAGTTGACATGTTTGCTTGTTTTTTTTTGTACTTAGCTTGTGTGTCTGATTTATTTCACTTAACATGATGGTCCCAGGTGCACCCATTTCCCTACAAATGACGCATGTTTTTGTTTATGGCAGAGTAGTATTCCACTGCATGTAAACACTACACTTTATCAATTCATCTGTTGATAGACACATAGGCTGCTTCCAAGATTTAACTATTATGAATTATGCAGCAATAAACACGGTTATGTATGTATCACTGTGATATGATGACTTTAACTCTTTTGGCAAGTTACCTAGAAGGAGGATAGTTACATCAAATGGAATTCTATTTTTAGTTTTTTGAGGAATCTTCATACTGATTTCCATAGTGGTTGTACCAACTGATACTCACTACCAACAAAAAAGGGTTCCTTTTCCCCCACAGCCTTGCCAGCATTGTTATTTGATTTCTTGATATCCATTATTTCGGGGATAAGATGGAATCTCAGTACTGTTTTAAATTGCATTTCTCTAATGGCCAGCAATATTGAACATTTCTTCATAAATTTATTGGCTATTTGTATTTTTTCTTCTGTAAATGTCTATTAATTTCACTTGCCCAATTTTTTGAGTGGGTCTTTATCTGAGAGGCTCTTAATTTTGTCAAGTGCTTTATATATTCTAGATATTAGTTCTCTGTGTGAAGCAGAATTTTTTTCTGATTTGCTTTTCTTTTCATTCTGTTGGTTGCAAAAGCTTCTTAATTTGTATGATCCCATTTACTGGTTCTCAGTGCTATTTCCTGTACAATTCTAAATAAAGAGCAAAATAAAAGACACATACAGGAAGTAGGAAGGTAGGTCTTTCTCAGATGGGAAGAGGATGAAGAGATGGAAGGAGAGGAGGGGATCAAAACAGGAACAAAGATGTGCTGCGTCTATGAACTGACTTCACGCAACAAATGTAAATATTATGTGCTACAAACACACTAATAAAAAGATCTACCTTCTTAGCAAAGTTCAGGCATACAATAGAACATTGACTACAGTTATGCTGTTGTGCATTGGAACTGTGCACACCCTACCCCACCTCCCACCCCTCCAGCTTCTGACAGCCAACATGCTACTCTGCTTTTATGAGTCTGACCACTTTAGGTTTTGTAATAAGCGAGGTAATAGTGTTTGCCTATGAATGGTCTACTTCACCTAGCACATCATCTTTTCAGGTCCACCCATGTTGTCACAAATGGCAGGACTTCTTCCTTTCTTTCTTCCCTTCTCTCTCTTTCCCTCCCTTCCTTCCTCGTCTTTTCTTCTCTGTCTTTTTTTGCCATGGCTGGCCTTGAACTCATAATCCTGCTGTCTTAGTTTTCTGAGTGCTGAAATTGCCAGCATGCACCACCATGCTTGAATTTAATTCTTTCTTTCTTATATTCCATCACGCGCGGGCGTGTGAGTTTCTTTGCTCCATCACCCGCCGATGGCCACACTAATCTCACGTCTTGGCTCTCGTGAATGTGATGCCGTGAACGAGTCCAGATCCCCTTGGTATACAGAGCTCACTTCCTTCAGATACAGTTAGACGTGGATTGCTGAGTCCTATGATGGTTCTAGTTTTTTTTCTCTAAGGAACCGCCAGGCTTCTTTCCCTATGGCTCTTTCACATTCACCCCGAGGGTGGGTCCTTCTTTATGTCCTCGCCAGCACTTGTCACCTTCTCTTTGATGACTGCCCTTACAGGCGCGAGGTCAGATCTCACTGCGGTCTGGGTTCACACCTCCCTGATGACTAGGTTTACTAAACATGTCTGTCGGCCACGTGTAATCTGTCTTTTGAGAAACATCTATTCAGCTTCTTTGCCCTCTTTAGAAACTGAACTATTTGTTTTGTTGCTATTGAAATGTACTGAGTTCTTCACTTTCTGGATATCACACCTTATCAGGCGCACAGTGTGCAAACAGTTTCCTCCTCGGAGATTCTCTCCCTACTCTGCTACTGTTTCTTTTGTTGCCCAGGTTTTAATGTGATTCACTCCATGGGGCTACTTTTGCTTTTGTTGTCTGTGTCATATACCAAAAAAAAAAAGAAAAATCACTGTTCAAACCTGCATCATGAACCTTTTCTTCTGTTTCCTTCTAGCAGCTGTACAGTTTCAGGTCTCACATTTAATTCTTCAATCCCTTCTCGGTTGATTTTTAATAAAGTGGTGTGAGTTAAAGGTCCACCCTCACCTCTGCGTGTGGACATCCCATTTCTCCAGCACCGTTCGTTGTAGAGATGGTATTTTCCCATGGTGTGTGGCTGGCGCCTCTGTCAAAGACCAACTGACTGAAAACAGGGATTTGCTCCTGAGTTCTCCTCTGTCCCCCGGTCCCTGTCCAGTTCCATAACGATACTATGCTGTTTGTTTATAACAGTTTTACAGTCCATTATGAAACAGGTAGTATGATACCTCCAGTTTCGTTCTTCAAGATGTTTTAGTGTTTTCAGTGGTTCCACATGAATTTTAGGATTTTTTTCTATTTCTGTGAAAAATGCCATTGGAATTTGGATACAAACTATGGATCACTTTGTGTAGTACGAATATTTTACAACATTAATTCTTCCAGAAGAACACAGGCTGTCTTATTTGTGTCTTCTTTATTTTCAATGTTTTATTATTTTTACAGTGCAAGATCTTCTCTTTGGTTAGACTTGGTCTGTTATACTTTTGCTATGATTTATAGCTAAGATTGACTCTGTAAGCTCCTTTCCAGACAGCTCATTGTTAGTGTGTAGAAGAGAACTGACTTTGATGTGCGCATTTTGTGCGCTGCGACTTTACTACATTTTATGAGTTCTAACAGTTTTTTGAGCACAGTCTTTAAGGTATTTTATGTAGCAGATCACCTCACCCTCGGAACCGATTCTACTTTTTCCATTCTGGTTTGAAGGCCTTTTATCCCTTTTTCTTGCCTAATGACTCTGGTTAGGGCCTTCCTTTTATTTAATTGGAGAGGAAAGTGAAAGAAAAAAACCACAATTTGTACACTGCTAAGGTATCTGGTATGTAGCATGCTTAGAGATTAGGTAAAACTTAGTGGGATCATCTGTACTGAACCACTCCTGACAACACCAATTCTGATGGTTATCCAGTTATGAACATGATACACTATACTTAGGTTTCTGCAGTCTGCCTTCCTAAATATTGACAAATATTTGACAAATCCAAAGAATTACTATGATGGCTTTAAATTCAAGTTCCATAGTAAACAAGCACTAGAATGCTCAATAAACTCTGCAGTTCTTTCTTTAAAAAACATCTTTATTTTACTGGTAGTTTTCGATAGACATGGTGCTAACGCCCACCCTAGGGAATGGGTACCTGTACATGGGGTGTCTTGCTTCTTCTGTAACCATTCCCCTCCACTTCCTTCAGCTACTCTTCCTGCCTTTTACAAAAGTGTTGTTTCCATTTTTCCTTTTACTTTTTCTTGTCCCTTCTTTCCTTCCTCCTCCCTTTTTCTCCCTTCCATTTGAACATTTTCTTGTTATTTCTCAATATCTATTATACATTTTGGTCCTTATTTACACTTTTGGTTTCTTACACCAGGGAAACTATGTAGTATTTACACGTGTCCGATTTATTTCATTAAGAGTATGGTCCAAAGGTGCACCTATTAAGCTAGAAATATCTCAGGCTTATCCTTCTTTATGGCAGACTAGTACTACATTGTCTAAAAAACTCCCACATCTTCTTTATACGTTGATGGGTATTTGGGCTGTTTCCAAGATTTAGATATCACAAACTGTGCAGCTATAAACGTGTGTGCATATATCACTGTGGTGTGATGCTTTTAATTCTTTCTGAAAATACCAAGAAGGGGAATAGCTAGGTCAAGTGGAACCCTGAGTTTTAGTTTTTTTGAAGGATCTCCACACTGACTTTCACAGTAGGTGTACCAGTCTACACTCCCACAAACAGCGCAGAAGGGTTCCTTCTCCCCCACAGCCCTGCTAATATTGGTTATTGGCTGATTTCTTGATGAAAGCCATTCTTTCTGGAGTGAGATGGAATCACAGCATTGTTTTGACTTGCATCTCTTGATAACCAGTGATGCTGAACATTTTTTCATATATTTATCTGCCATTTCTAATTCTTCACCTGAGAAGTGTTTATTTATTTCAGACTCCCACTTTTGGACTGGGTCTTTAAATTGGGGGGGATCTGTTTTTTCTTTTTGAGTTCTTTACCTATTCCAGATATTAGTCCTTTGTCTGAGGAACAACTGGCAAAAGATCTTACCTCACACT
This sequence comes from Dinomys branickii, assembly GCA_004027595.1. Lineage (NCBI taxonomy): Eukaryota > Metazoa > Chordata > Mammalia > Rodentia > Dinomyidae > Dinomys > Dinomys branickii. The sequence continues at coordinate 23,704 of PVLD010007376.1, read as the reverse complement.
GTGGGTTGTCTCTTCACTCGGTTGGTAGTTTCTCTTGTTGTGCAAAAAGCTTTTCATTAAGATGAGATCCTAGTTGTTGATTCTTTGTGATACTTCTCATACAATCAGGGTTTTGTTTAGTCTTTGCTTATATCTATGTCTTCAAGAGTTCTACCTATTCTATCCTCCAGCAGATTTAACATTTATGTTTTAATATTTAGATCATCAATCTATTTTGATTTTAGTTTAGTGCATGGTGAAAGATATGGGTCTAGTTTTAATATTTGGTATGTGGAAAGTCAGTTTTTCTAGCACTATCTATTAAAGAAACTATCTTTCTTCCAGTAACAGTGTTATCTAAGATAAGGTGGCAGAGTGTGTCTGGAGTTGTTTCTGCATCTTCTTATCTGATCCATTCATCTTTGGACCTTTTTTTTTTTCCATTACTATGCTGTTTTTATCACAGTAGCTTTGTAGTATAATTTTGAGTCAGGGATTGCAATGTCCCCTGCCCGGTCTTTGTTGCCCAAAATTGCTTTTGCTATTTTAGGCCTCCTCTGGTTCCAAATGAATTTTAGGATTTTTTTTTCTAACCCTGTGAGATACACTATTGGTGTTTTGATTGGGATTGCATTAAATCTGTGTAACAATTTTGGAAGTATGGCCATTTTCACTATACCCATTCTTCCTATCCAAGAACAATGGACATCTTTCCATTTTCTGATATCCTCTTCGAACTCCTTTTTCTGAGTATTGTATTTTGCAATGTAAAGGTCTTTTACTTCCTTCATTAGCCTGATACCTAGGTTTTTTTTTTTTTGATGCTATTGTGAAAGGTATTGTTTCACTAATATGTTTCTCAATGAGTTTGCTATTTGTGTACAGGAAGGCTATTGATTTTTGAGTGTTGACTTTGGCTATGACAATGAATTTGGCTATTAAATCTAGAAGTCTTCTGGTAGAGTTAATTCTGAAGTTCTTAAAGCCTGTTTCCATAGAGTTCTCTCCCATGAAAACTGGTAATCATCTACTTCCAGTGATTTGAGAGTTGTAATTATGGAAGAGTATGTGAGGTTTCTTTTTACATTAATTAGTATTTAGTAATACTTACTAGAGTGTCAGAGTGCTTAGTTAACATGATATACTGAACTCTTAAAAAAAAGAGTATGTTAATTTTCATAATTATAAGGTCCATGTGAAGAATGAAACCACAAGCTGCAGCAACATGCAAACAACCTCCTGCTTTGAAGTATGGAGAAAAGTTGGCTAGATTTACAACAAAGAAAGCGGTATCAAAGGTATTAATATTTTGCTTTTCAAGAGGAATGATGGAAACGTGATAACGATCAGGCCAGGATGGAATAAGTCCACTTTGCTTCAATCACCCCCTGAAAAATTCTAGACAAAATACACAAAAACCAATACTTGAAGACTGCAAAAAAGAAACATTACCAAGAAAGAAAACACAAAACCTTCAAGAGAAATCTCGCCCTGCTTGGCCAGTGGGCCAGAAAAAAGGCATGGCTGAGAGGTGTTGGCCCAGAGGGAAGCACTTCCCGCTGCTTATCTTTGCTGTCTCTTTTTTCTTTCCTGGTCCCACCTGCAGGGCAATTCTAGTTGTACAAACTGCATGGCAGCAATGTGGGCAGTTAGCACCACCCCACCCGTCAACAAAAACACACACAAAAAACCAAACCCAACCAAACCAAACCAAATCAAACCAAAACATCTTCCTGTACATCCTTCTGAAGAAACGTGGTTACCCTGTTCTGTTTCTTCCCTTACCACTGTGCCCCAAGGCTGCCTACGTCACCTGCAGCTGCGGCGTCAGCACAGGCAGATAAAATTCCTGGGGCTGCAGTGGAGAACCTATGGCACGTGCGCTGTTTTCCTTTTAAGACAAAAGATGTTAATGTAGGAGTTGTTATTTCTAAACTAAAACCTCAGTATTCAGGTTTAACTGCAGTACTGGCACTTTGCGATAAATAGGTGGGTGTTGGTGTGCAGTTTGCGAGGTTCACCATTGGTGTCCTAGGGAAACCTGTCTGGCTAGAGGAACAGGAACGGCCAGGGTCTCAGGAGGCCAAATACCAAAGGGTTACTGAAGAGGAAAGAGCTGAGGGGTGAGCCCCTTAATCCCGTGCAAAAGCGGCACGGCTCCCAGGACACCCAGGCACCCCAAAGTGCTGCAAAGTCTTTGAAAGGTGAAGTAAAATTGAACCATCATCCAAAGGTTCCAACCACCACCTAAGGGTTCAGTCAAGTCTGAACTTGTAGTCTAAATCTAAACAGGTAAGCTGCTTGCTAAAATGAAATAAATATTCTCTAAGAAATTTTGATAGGACTCAGTCTCAAATTATAATGTTAAAGTGTATATGATGCCATCAAGATTACAAAGGAACAGGAAAATTGGACCAATTACAAAGGAAAAGACAACCTAATCGTATGATAACAGACACTAGAATGAATATTCAGACTCTGAAGTGGACATTAGAACTGTGCTCTCTGAGAAGGCCTCAAATGAATGGATGTCCTCAACAGAGAGACAGAAGCTATTAACAGAAACCAAGTGGAAATTTTAGAACTGAAAAACCTAATACCTGAAATAGTAAATTTACTAGATAAAATTAACAGGAGAATAAAGATGACACAGGAAAGTATCAGGAACTTGGCCACAATGGTAAAGAGCAGCAACCAGTTGCTGGTGGCTCACAAAGCACACGGCTCACAAAACCAAAGTATTTACTATCTGGGACACTACACAAAAAGTTTGCATTCATCTCTGATCTATACACCCCAGTTAGAAGACAGACACTGTCAAATGGATATACTAAACTACACCCTTCCCATAAGAAATCTACTTCTAGTGAAGAGCACAGGCTAAAAGTAAAAGGGTGGGAAAAGATGTATTATTAAATACACTAATGACAAGAAAACCGTATGGCTACATTAAGATCAGATAGAGTAGGTCTTAGAACAAAGACTATTACCAGGGTTAAGAGGGATATTATACAATGACTAAAAGGATCAATTCACCAAAAAGGCGTAACAGCCCTAAATGGTTGCTACCTGACAGAAGAGCTTCAATATGCACAAAGCAAGAACTGACAAAAATGAGGAGAAAGAGACCAATCCAAAGCTACAGTTAGCGTCTCCAATCTCTCTCAACAGGAGAGAAGACAGGTAGAAAATCACCCAGGACACAGCAGACCAATACTACCAAATAATTTAATCCAACTGACACTTAGATCATTCCCCAAGTAACAGCACGTGCATTCTTCTTATGTGCACATGGAACATTCAACAAGATAAACCATATTCTAAACCATTTAATAGGATATACAAATTAGTAAGCATTCAAATCATACTAATTATGTACCTCAACCAAAATGAAAGTAAACCTGGTATCAGTAACAGAAAGTGGAAGGAAACACCACCCAAACACTGTGAAATCAAAAAGCACACTTCTAAATAACACATATGTAAAAGCAGAACCTGCAAAGAAAATTTGAAAATATTTTGAACTGAATGAAGGTAAAAATATAACACATTAAAATTAAGGCAAAGCTTAAAGGAAAGTGTTACGGTTGATACATTGTGTCAACTTGGGGAATCTGGAGGTTTAACTGAGTGACTCTGCAGGAAGCCAAGGTGCTTACTTTGTAAACATCCTGAGCCTATGGAAGAGGAGGGCATGGAGACTGTGTGAGAGCTACACGCCCCTGGGTGGGGGTAGACTGTTTACAAGGTAAGGGAGAAAAGGAGGCTGCTTGCAGCCATTCCTCCCTTTTGCTTGCGGTTTTTGCTGTGCTCTGCTGCCCTGAACAGTTTGCCCTTTGCTATGTGCCACTCTGCCCCAGTGGAACCAGCCAACTATGGACTGAAACAAACTGTACGCTAAATAAACCTTCCTTCCTTCATTTTTGGCGTTGGGTATTTTTGTCTCAGCAACCAGAGAAAAGTAACCAAGACAGAAAGTTTACAGCATTAAATGCTTAAAAAATTTGCAGTCAGTAAGCTTCTACCTAAAAAAGCTTTAAAAAGCCCAAGGCAGGCAAAAGGAAGATAATAATGGAAAGGAAAAGAAATCAGTAAAATAAAAAACAGAAAAACCAATAGGAAAAACTTAAAGAAATCAAACATTTCCTAGAAAAAAAAATCAGTAAAACTGATCAACATCTAGCCAGAATAACCAAGTCAAAAAGAAAGCTGTGCACAGGAGAAAGGAGCACCCCGAGTTTGAGGCCATCCTGAGCTCCATGGTGTGTGTGCGAGGCTAGCCTGGACTGCACAGCAAGACTTTCTCAAAAGAAAAAAAATCTACCCAAGGAGAGACGGAGAGAATATTATCAATATCAGGAGATCTCACTACAATTAGAAGGACATTAAACATTAACGAGTGACTTGGAAAAATTTCATGCCCATAACTTCTTTGTCACTTTTTTTTTTTTTTTGGCAGTACTGGGGATCGAACTCAGGACCCTGCACTTGCTAGGCAGACGCTTATTCCACTGAGCTATATCCCCAGCCCCCCATCCCATAACTTCTTCAGCCTGGGAAAAAAAAGAACCTTTTGAAAGATATAAACTTCAAACCATACTCCAGAAACAGGTAACTGGAACAGCCCCTGTGCCTAGTAAAGAAATTGAATTTATAGCCAAACACATTCCAATATACAAAACCCCAGGTGTAGTCTCCTCCAGAATATAAGCAAGATGGGAACACTTTTTCCCAGATATATGTAAGAGGTTATCATCACCCTGATTAAAAACAACAACAACAATAAAACTACAAAGACACAGTTAGAAAGGAAAACCACAGGTCAATACTACCGGTCAACAAAGACACAAAAATCCTTCAAAAATAACTACCAGCCTGAGTCCCAGAGCACACAAAAGGGTACTATGTAACAACCAGGGGAGGGGCTATATGCAAGTCTAACAGACCAAAATTAGCATCTGATAAAAAATTTAATATCCATTCATGATAAATTCTCTCAGTAAACTAAAAATAGAACGGACCTTCCTTAACCTGAAAAAAGGAAATCTGTAAAAAACCCACAGTTAACATCATACTTATCAAATACTGAATGAGAACAAGAAACGCCAGCTTTGATTTCCACTCAGCCTCATACCAGATAGTACACTCAGTGCAACAGGGAAAGAAGCCAGCGGTGGTGGCACACACCCGTAACCCCAACATATACACGCACACTGGAAAGGAAAACAGTAAGCTGCCTCCACGCACAGCAAATCCCAAGGAAGCTACAAAATGCATCCATAACTAGCAAGTGAATTTAGCAAATTTCTATAGAGTAACTACAGTTCTAGAAATCTTTAAAAATTTTAAGTATCCTTTATAATTTAAACACAAGCATAAAATAAGTATAAATCTAATAAGGCATGTGTAGATCTGTATGTTAAAACTAACACCAATGGAAGAAATCAAAGACGTAAATAAACAGAGAAATAGCGTCACAGAGTAGTCTTTTTCTTTTCTTTCTTTTTTTTTTTTTGGTGTCTTTTTGAGACAGGGTCTCACTATGCAGTTCAGCCTGCCTTCAGCTCACTTTGTAGCTCAAGCTGGCCTCAAACTTGCAGCCGTCCTCCTGCCTCAGCCTCCTAAGTGCTTAGATTACACGCGTGTACCACCACACCCAGCTCTTTTTTCATCTTTTTGAGACAAGGTTTTGCTACGCCGTTCAGGCTGACCCTGAACTCACTTTGTAGCCCAGGGTGGCCTCGAATTTGCAGCAATCCTCCTGCCTCAGCCTCCCCGTGCTGGCACGCACCATCATGCCTGGCAAAACATACCATATTTTTAAAGTATCAATTCTCCCCTAAGTTAATAGATTCAACTCAGTCAGAATCCCAGTGTGATTTTCTTTTGGGTAGACTCTGACAAACTGACTAACATTTTTATGGAAAGGCAAAAGATTTTATGGAAAGCCAAAACAAATTTGAACAATAAGAACAAGTTAGAAAGACTCACTACTACCTGATTTCAAGATTTGCTATTAGCTGTGGTCATCAAGATAATATAGTGTTGGTAAAGGACAAACATGCAGATCAACAAAATAGAATAGAAAATCTGAAAACAGATCAACAGGAATATGGTCAATGGATTTTTCAAAAAGGAGTGAAGCAATTCAATAGAAAGAAGGTGTTTTTTTCCACAAATCATTTTGGAACTCCTGAACATCCATCCATATGCAAAAGCCAGAAACAAAAAAAATACACTGTTCTAAATTATATCTCGTAGTGGGCCACAGAGCTAAATATAACCTAAAAATTTTTTGTGAATTTGGGTATACCCTACAGGGTTTAGATAAATCATCAAAAGCATAATTTGCCAATGAGAAAACTGACAAACTGAACTTCATCAGAATTAAAAACTACTTTATAAAAGATACTGTTAAGATAAAGAACAGAAGCCAGGAGGCATTGGTGGTATAGTGGTTAGCATAGGTGCCTTCCAAGAACAGAAGCCAGGCACAGTGGTACACACTTGTAATCCCAGCACTTGGGAAGCTGAGCCAGGAGGACTGACACGAATTCAAGGCCATCCTGGACAATATAGTGAGTTTAAGTCCAGCCTAAACTACTCAGGGAGACCCTGTCTGAAAAAAAGGGGAGAAAATATTTTCAGGTCACATATCTGATAACTACTGAAGCTCAATAAGAAAACCCAATTTTTAAAATAGGCAAAAAGATTCTGTATCTCTAAAAAAGATACAACAAATGCAAGTAAACACACAAAAAGATGTTCGATATAATTAGTCATAAATAAATGTAAATTAAAATCAAACTGAGATACCACTGCCCCTCCTATTAGGCTGAAATAAAAACCAAAAAGAATAATACTAAATGCAAAATGACACTGCCACTGGTAAAGTGTTTGTCTGCCTCTTAGGAAGTTAAACATATACTTTCCATATGACACAGCAATCCCACTGTAAGTATTTATGCAAGAGAAGTAAAACTCATTCATACAAAAACCTGTACCTAAGTGTTCATAGTAACTCCACTCAGAATCACCAAAGCTGGAAATAATCCACACATCTTCTAACTGGTGAAGGAGCAGACAAACACGGCGGATCCAGACAACAAAATACTACTCAGAAATAAAAAGGCACAAACTACTGATACAAAGAATAATATGATGATCTCAAATACATTATGCTAAGTGGTAAATGGTTCCATGATTTCATTTATATGACATTCTGCAAAGGCAAAACTGTAACAGTGGGGAAGAGGTTTGGTTGCCAGGGGCTGGAAGTGAAGGAAAGACCCTTTTGACGTAATTATGAAAGAATAGCATAAGGGAATATGTAAGCAAGACAGACAGAGAGAGAGAGAGACAGAGACAGAGACAGAGACAGAGACAGAGACAGAGTGTGTGTGAGTGTGTGTGTGTGTGTGTGTGTGTGTGTGTTGGTGATGGTGGGGATGATAGAACTGTTTTCTGTTTTGATTGCAGTGGTAATAACATGACTCTGCATTTGTTAAACCTCCTAGATAGCTGTACAAAAGAGTGAAAGTACTTTTTAAAACTTTAAATAAGCCAGGCATGGTATCTTATGCCTGTAATTTCAGCTGTCTGGGAGGCTGAGGCAGGAGGATTTCAAGTACAAGGCAAGCCTGGGCAACTCAGTGAGCTCCTAGCTCAAAACTTAAAAAAAAAGGGGGGGTGGTGGCGGGAGCTCTTGCTCAGTGTAGTGGATTGACAGTTGGTGGTCAACTTATAACCCCCAGCCGAACCGAGTACACGTGGTGCTGCGTGTGGGGGGCCCACCTGGGATTGTTGCCAGCAGCGTAAGAGGCAAAACGAGAGGAGAAGAGAGGCTGTTGGGAGCTGGGAGAAGCTGTAAGGAGCTGTTCTCTTGGAGGAGCTCGTCACGCTGGCTTTCCTGATGAACTCAGCTGTTTTCATCCTCCAAGGAGCTCAGGACCTCATTGGCACTGAGAATGGCTTCGGTTCACTTCTGGGAGCTCTGGTCCTTACTTTGAGCATGGCTTCCTGGCTCCGGAGGCGAAGATGGTGCACTGCTGGTTTCCTGAAACTTGCTGCATTGGCTTCCCTGATGGGAACTCGGCTTTCCTGATCATCGGAGGAGCGTGGAATCTCACTGTCACTGAGGATGGCTGTGGTACTTTTCAGGGGTGCTCTGGTTCTTACTTTCAGTGTTGCTCCCAGTGCAGATCCCTCAGCCTGCTGGCACAGATCCTTCATCCTGCTGGTGCAGACTTTCTAGCTTCTACTACCAACCTTTGGGCCTTCCCAGTGCAGATCTGTGAAACAGGTCTGCACAAGCTATTGTTATGGGCTGCGGGCCTCCAGTTGGACTCATGGGAGGCACTGTTATGAGTTGTAGGCCTTCAGCTGGACTCATGCAGGACATTTCCATTGGATCCAGCCCCTCAGCTACATTCCTTGGTCTTAGTGTGTGGGCAGATTTCCTGCACTCTCTTGTATACCATTCTTTGGGTGACTGTTATAAATAATCTTATAAAATATATGTTCTGTATTTCAAATAAGCCCCAAACCAACACACTCACTGGCAGAGCACCTTGGGTTCAATCCCCAGTACAAACAAACATTAAATGATGGCTTAGAGCTGCAAGCTAATCTATCATGAAAGGTGAAAGACTAGTATGCTTATTTTTAGATAAGCAGGTTTATTAAGAACTTTGTAACACATTTTCAAATGAATCCATAAAGTTACTTGGGGCCAAAACTCAGGAAAGCTAAAAAGAAAGGAATGCAACCTGATACACAGTAGCTAAGCTGACCCCGAGAACTATACCCAGAGTGTGGTATATAAATCATATTCCACATTCCCACACACACACTTCAAATTATACCTGAAGCTAAACTTGTCCAATAAGAAGCATAGACCGCTTGTTAAAAATACATATTCTCAGGTTCCTTCATTGCAGACTCTGACTCCATAGTCTGGGTTAGAGCCCAAGAAACTTCTTTTGTAAAAGGCACCCCTCCCGCAAGGAATTTTCACTCTCCAACAGGTATGGAAAACAACTGCCACCCTTAATTCTTCCTCAGTTTCTTCTCTTCGGTACTAGGAATCAAACTCAGGACCTTGCGCTTGCCAGACAGGTGCTTATGCCCCTGAGCTATATCCCCAGCCCCTTCTTCAGGTTCAAAGCCAAGTAAAAACATTTTGAATTGTCTGTTCAAGCATCTTTTAAATATTCTCAAGGACACCAGGATAGTGATTTCTACAGTAGAATAATCACATCCCAGGACAATTCAAGTGGATCCACAGGAATATGAGAAAAAATACTGATCTTCTGTATAAATCTCAGACTTCACAGGTTTTCTGTTTTAGGAGGGCGTCTTATAACATACACAGTGAGGAGTGGGGATAGAGCTCAGCGGCACAAGCATCTGCCCAGCAAGCGCGAGGGCCTGAGTTCAATTCTCAATACCACAAAAGAGACAGGATTTATTAAAAAAATCAGTGCAATAGTGATGTAAATAGTTTTTCACCATGGTAGGATGTATGCCCAGAAAAAGGAGAAACCACTGCTTCTGGGCTCCTGTCTTATAATAGCTTCCTCTAAAGCTAACTAATTCTTATCCCCATCCATACCGAACATCTGCCCCTGCTCCGCCCACAAAACACCACTAGGCCCATATGCATACTCCAGGAATAAAAGCACCATCGTTGTGGATAAAGAATGTGGTTCTTTTCCTTTACCAAGATCTGAAGAAATCTGTGAGTTGCCCACCCTTCATACCATGCTTAAAGCCTAGCAGATATTGGCATTGAGGACTCAGCTCCCTGACTTTATGGTTGTGGCTTCAGCCCTTCACAGGTAACTGTACAGTTTCATGATATTCGGTAACCGGTTCTGCTAAGTCACAAATGTTAATCGAGCAGACTTTCCAGTTGACGTGAAAGACCAAATCACTGAGGTGTGAGTGAACCCCACTGGCCTCTGAGCACATACCTCTCACAGGTACTGTCCTGTCCAGTGGAGTTAGGGTCAGGAAAGGCCTCTTTCATCTTGTAATTGTTCTTGCCAACTGGGTCCTCACCAATTATCTACAGACCATTGCAAAGGGTCCCTAGTCCAAGTGTGTATGTCCATATATAGTCTTAGTTAAAAAACTCTAAAGCTACAACCCCTACTATGTGGGATTTGGGGGGGGCGTGGAGTGGACATTAAAAAAGAACTTATACTTAAAATGACTGGAACGTATTTGTTATTACAAATAAATAGTAAGTGGTATTCATGAATTGGGGCACTCAATTCACGAACTGCTATGGATGTGTTCAATGTCAAAAGTATCAAAGGTATCTAAAATACCAGTAAGCTACGTTTGCCTGACAACCCTCCAATAAGAGATCTCAAAAAAGGCTCTTCTCTTTCTCACCCTCCAGAATATCTTCATAAAGTGCATGTACTCCCTCAGGCACGATGACCGCCAGTGCAGTGCCACAGAGCAGGCCAGCACCCAAAACAGTCACCAGCTTCAGTCGTTCCTGGAAAGAAAACAAAACAACCACTGAAAAGGCTGATTAATGAACAGCGTACAATTTGTGAAGTGTCTATTATCAAGACAGTGGGTTCTGTACTTGTACTCAACAGCTACAATGGCTAGAAACACAAAAATGGTCAGCATCGTGAATAATTAATACCACACTTTAAAAAGCTGGGTAGCTGGGCTCGGGGCAGCATGCCTGTAGTGCCAGCTACTTGCGAAGCTGAGGCAGAGGCTCCTTGAGCTCAGAAGTCTGAGGACAGCCTGGGCAACATAGACCATAATTTAAAAAAAATAGCAGGTTGACAACAGAGGAGGAAAATGTCCACTATCCATGAAGGGAGAAATGAATACACCTGCCCAACACTAGGAACCTGAAGCGCTACAACCTCCCCCCATCCCCACGCAGGCGAAGCTGCGGCGTGCAGGCTGCAGTGGGCTCTTGTTATCACTGAGAGCTCTAACATGGTCAGCATCCCTCACCAACCTGGAGCACTATGTGGTTCTTTAAATTTAAAGCCTCACAGATGTAAATTCTTGCTCCTTCCCCCTTCTCCCCCTCTACTGTCACCTACAGCCACTCTTGCCCCCGAAAGTGATTATGGGATTGAGAAATTTCAATCCTAGAAATGCATCTTGAAGAATTTAGCAAAAATGACCATGTAATTTAGTAAGAGTGTAAACTTAAGATAACCTAAATGTTTAAGAAAATAGCTAAATAAACTATAACACTTTATCATAGTACCATAGCATGTAGCCATGAGCAATTATGGTACATTAAATATCTAGTCATGGATATATAGGAAGTCATGATGTACTGATGTAAAGAAAAAGCTGGTGGCAAGCAAAATGTATTAATAATATATAAAAAAGTACACATAAGAATAGAACAAATACAGTATACATTAAACATAAATGTACTTTATAATTTATAAACATAATATGCAATATATATAATTTATGAAACATTTATAATTTATCTACAATGAGTATGTATTATTCATAGTATTAAAATGTATTTAAATGTCAATATGGAGATTGTTGTATGGTTTTAATCCCACCTAATCCCAACTGTGTTCTTTTTACCTTGTGTTCTTTCAGAGACTGCCTCCTGTCAAAGTTTAGGTTTTAAAGAGTCTGGAAGCAATACTGCACTCTTTCCGGGATCTTGGAATTACGAAAAATGATCTTAGAAAGCACAAGGTGGGGGGGATGGTGGAAAGCTTAGTGAGGGAACCATGTTTAGCGTGCATGAGGCCCTGTGTGAGGTCCACCTCACAAAACAAAACGAGACTACAAGGGTATAATTATAAGCTCTGCTTCTTAAAATATGGGTGGTGTATTATGCTTCATCTTTCCGTTTCAGTTTCTTTGATGCTGGCAAAAATAATAGGAGTTTTATTACACCTGATATTCTACTGAACTCCCAACTGTGACGGTGGGGCCCACCAGCCTTTATAAATGCCATCTGTATGGGAAGTCATCGAGACTTTATGGCCTCCTTCTGTAGAGGAGTGGGTTAACGGCAGTGGTAGAGACCTACACCTCGCTGTGTCTAGGGAAAACAGGAAACTACAGCTGCAGTGTCAACACTAGGGCAGAGTGGAATCCTCCCTTCCTGGCACACAGCCCAAACGCCCCCCTCCCAGCAGTCAAGCTGCCGTTAGCCACCAGGACACCGAATGTCTTGAATGAGGCTGGTGGCTGCACACTGGCTGAGGAGACAGAACTGAACCCATGACCCGATCAGTTAACAACTCAGCATCTCCACCTTCCTTCTTTTATAAAATCAGAGCATTTCTACACGAGGCAATGTGAGAAAGCGACTGAAGCGCTTTGGAAGGCGAACAGCAAATATTGCTCCATCACTACTTAACACAATTCGTTGTCTTAGTTCTAAGTTACTAAATTCCCCCCAAAACACTGCAACTCACAGTGTTCACTTGAGACCAACTGTCAGAGGAGGAATATAAGCAAGACGCAAAAACTTCTGTAGAGGTGACACGGTGACTCCTCCCCTCATCCTCCCTAACCAGTTCAGAGAAGTTACCTTTAAAAAAAAGTTCATGAATGTAAAGTATCATTCCTAAAAATGTACAAAAGCCAGGGTAAAACTAAGCTGGACCAAGCTACCATTTCCTTTTGGGGAACTGGTTTTGTAATGTCACAATTTAAACTAATGAACAAACTGCTAAGGAAAACTGCCCTGTCAGTGTGCTGACTCTACCCGGGAAAGAGATAAGAGACTCTGCGTGGCAAATTAAGGGAAGATGAGAGGTGATGAGAGAGATGTACCAAAAACAGTAAAAGCTGGTTGCTTTCAAGAATGATTTAGGTGGTAGCTCTGTTACAGTTTGTGTCTGGGTGTCCCTCCAAAGCCACGCGCAGTCATGGGGCGGGCTTTTAGAGTTTATGACTGATGCATGGTCCAATGTCGGCATTATGGATGTGAGTGCTACACCTACCCTGGGGCGGGTAGTTTGCACACAATATAAGGGAGGGAAAGAGGCTGCTTGCAGCTGGCGCACCTCCCTTTTGCGCTTGTTGCTTTTGCTGTCTTCCATCACCATGAACAGTTGCCCTCTGCCATGTGCCACCCTGCCTTGGAGCCAGCCGAGTATGGACTGAAACCTCCACAAACTGTGAGCTATATAAACCTCTCCTTCCTTAATTTTGGGCATCAAGTATTTTGTCTCAGCAACAAGAGAAAAGAAACCAAGAGAAGCTCACATCACGCACAAAAACTAGTTGTTGATGCATTATACCCCTAAATAAGACATAAAGCTCAAAAGTTACTAGAAGGAAACTAGGAGAGTATCTGCAATTTTAAAATTGGCAAAGATTTCCTAGCAAGGATACCAAAAAACAGTAAAAGAAAAAATTCAACATCAAATGTAAAATGTTTGCTTACTTGTTAAGAAAACAGAGAAGACACACTGTGGAAGAAAACTACACACACACACACACACACACACACACACACACACCCCTGTATACCTATGTACATGTATATATCTACCTATGTATGTATGCACACACACACACACACACACACACACACACACATACATACAAAAGTAGGTATACACACGAAAACACACACATTTGCGGTGAATGCTGTGACACTGCCCACTTCAGTGCCCTTTAGGTAGGAGACATCTGTTCCCCAGGCTGCTGCTAGGCGTGTTGTCCATCGATGGCTCACTGCCCAGTCCCTCTGAGGAGCTGACCTCGGCCCACGGCAAATGACTAACTCGAGGGTACACCTCTTCCCTCAGGGCAGTCAGCAGGGGTAACTAACCCCTCTAGGGCTGTGTGGAGGGAGGAATGAAGCCTATCCCCCCTTGCCTCAAAATTCAGGACATTTGCAGGGCCATTCAGCGGCAGCGCCTCCTTGTAAGGTGAGCTGGGGTCTCCACTGTAACTGGATTACCCCCCACTTTCCCCATCTGCTTTGCTCCTGCTCACTCTCTCCCAGGGGTGTTCCCAGGATCACGCCCCCACTTAGGTTCTCCTCAGGTGGGTCTGGTGGGGAACCCAATCCATGGCACTGTCAGAGGACCTGTGGTTGAAATATAAAGAACTTCTACAACTCAGTAACAAGAGACAAAAATAAACTATGGGTAAAGCACTAAGCAGGTACCTCACAAAAGATAGGAGAGTAGCCAGTAAACCCAGGAAAAGGTGCGCAACAACATTTAGTCAACAGAAAAATGCAAATCAAAACTATGTGAGGCACTTTTGCACACCACTTTAAATGGCTAAATTTAGAAAATTTGACACTAATGACAAGGATACAGAGTAAGGGGAACCTGCACATGCTACGGATAGAATAAAAATGCTGCAAGTACTCAGGGAAACTGGCAGTCTCTCGTGATTCATAGAGACGTTATCAGCAATGGTCACATTTATTATTATTTATTATTATTATTATTATTTTAGAGATACAGTCTTGCAATTGTGATCCAGGCTGTCCTTGAACTTGTGATCCTCTTGCCTCAGCTTCGCAAGTGCTGGGATCACTGGCATGCACCATGACACCTGGCAATAATCACAATGTGGATCATATGTCCATCATTACACAAAAATGCAAAAGCCGGGTTGGTGGTGCACGCTTGTAATCCCAGCACTTGGAAGGCTGAGGCAGGAGGATCCTTGCGAGTTTGAGGCCAATCTGGGCTACAAAGTGAGCTCAAAGCCAGCCTGAACTGCATAGCAAGACCCTGTCTCAAAAAGACAAAAAAGGGGGGGGGGATAAACAAACTGTGATACACTTAAACAATGAAATACTCTTTCAGCAATAAAAAGGCATAACTATTGCTATTTACAGCAATATGAATGAACCCCCAAAACATTTTCCTGGTGTTTGAGTGAAAGAAGCCTTGCATAAAACAAGTATATACTCTCTTAGTCTATTTACATGAAGATGAAGAACAGGCCAAAGTGATCTACTACAAATCAGAGAAGGGGCTGCCCTGTGTGGCTCAACAGAGAGCATTACCATCCCCTGGAGGCACCAAGCGAACTGGGCATGGACGCAGGAGTGTGAACACCGCTGGCTGCCCTGTAGTTATGACATAAAACTGCTACTTCAAGTGGGAGGAGCCAGACTGATTTCTCAGATGACGAAAGTTCCCTAAATCTTAAGTGGTATGTGAATTACATTTGTATATATTTACTAAAAGTGACCAAATTGGGCCAGGGAGATAGCTCAGCAGCACAAGTGCCTGCCTGGCAAGCACAAAGTCCTGAGTTCAATTCCCAGTACCAAAAGAAATAAAATAAAAGTGACCAAATTATACTAGGATCTATATCTTTCACTCCTTTATAAAATTATTTTTCACTGGGGATTGAATTTAGGGCCTTCACACTGAATTACAACCTTTGTCCTCTTTTAATTTGTTCTGAGACAGGGCCTTGTCAACACAATTGCTCAGGTTGGGCTTAAACTTGCTATCCTCCTGCCTCAGCCTCCCAGTGCTGGGATTACAGGTGTGTGTCCCCATGCTGGGTTCACTTATCTTTTTAAACATGAACTGAGTAGTAACTTACTCAGCCAGGGCTCCAAAAGGATTCATTTTAGAACTATTTAATGAGGCTTCTTTATGGTAGCTCTTTGAAACCAAGGTCAGAGATCTTTGTAGAAATCTAAGACACTTCCAATAATTTTCCTTAAGCTCATTCATCACTTAGATATTCCTTAAAAATAACTCACCACATTTTTATGTCAACAACTGTATGTATGGGGGTCGGGCATGATGGCACACATTTGTAATCCCAGCTACTCAGAAGACCAAGAATTTGAGGCAAGCTGGGCAAGTTAGTAGGACCCTGTCTGAAAAAATAAACTGAAAAAGATTATTGAGGCCTTGTGTTCAAGGAGTAGTACTACACACACCCACAAAGTAAAGTTTTAAAAAGTAAAATAATTCTCCTAAAATGCTCACTTTTTTAGTAATTCAAAATAATATTTTAGATATTCTTACTTCCAAGGTGAAATTACCCATAATTTCTCTCACTTATTCATATGGATCAAATTCCTGATATTGTGTTCTGGAGTAGAAATTTTATAACAATTCCCCAAAGGTCCTAGCAAGACAGAAAAAAGCTGTGTCTCTGTGCAGCTAATGCCATTGTCAAAACAATCACAGAAAACCCTGAAAGCTCATGGCCAGGACACTGCACCCTTCTGTCAATCCTGGGCGAGCAATTAAATGCTCGCTATTGGAAGGTGTGATCAGAAGACTGTTTCACATTTCTGTAAAAACACAGTAAAGGCTTTTAACCTTCAGACACAAGACATGCTTTAAAAAGGAAAGTAGCCCAGTACAAAGGTGCATGCCTGTAATCTCAGCTATAAGGGAGGCTGAAGCGGGAGGTGTGTAGGCTTGCAGCCAGCCTGGGCAACTTACTGAAACCCTGCTTCGAAGTAAAATAAAGTAAAATCTAGTGCACCCAAGTTTCTCCTAAATACTGACTGAAAGAATGGAGGAAACGCACAGCACCTTGCAAGGCCTGCAGACTTAGTAGCTACCACTTTACAGGCTCTGATATAAACAAATTCATTCATGCAATGGAATCCTTCTGTTTTTTCTAAGACAAGGTCTCAGCCTGCACCCTAGCCTGACCTCCTCAAATTCACCCTGCCTCAGTCTCCCAAGTGCTGAGAGCACAGATGTACGCCACCAGGCCTGGCCTCTTTAGAATATTTATGCCAGGAAACTGTCCTAACCTATTCTTTACAACTAGATTAAGAATTTTTTAAGTGATTAGTTGATTCAGAATTTGTAGCATGGCTCGAGCTACATTTCATAAAGAACCATCACGGAATGCCATCGCAGTAAATCAGAAGCTGTGCTGCCATTTGTCTCACTAATGTATCTTCACTGAAATCTTTTCCCAAGGAGCTCAAAACCTTGTTCACTGTTTTGGTCTTCAGCAAAGCGATATAAAGATCGTGCTACAAAACTTTTATCAGCTTGATGAACGTCTACACGCCTTTTGATGGTGACCAATGTTGCAGAGATGACACTTGAAAAGAAGAACCAGCAGTCAGAAATAAGCTTCACTGCCGTGGGCTACCATTTCCATTTCTGATAGACTCACTCTGCTCTGTGTCGAGCCTGGGAGTTGGCACCCTGTACTGGTACAGCTGTACTCCTTCACACAACTTCACCATGCGGGGTTCAAGCTCAAACTGTGCGTTTATCAGTGCTAGCAAAATGCTGACAGGTTCTCTCCTCTGTCTATGGTAAATCACTAACGTTAAATTTAAATGAAAAACTATAAATTCCAAGTGCAGTTCAAGATGAAAAGAGAGCTCCCAAAGCAATAGTTTCTGCCAGGACAATGAAATATTTCCTCGAGAGAGGCATGAACCGTGCGGTGCCATTGGTTTTATGTTATCTCATTTAGAACTTCACAGTCACAGCCTGACTGAGCCAAAGGATCAACCAGCTGCATTAATTAAAACAACAGCTGTATTCATGCCATTAACTATCAGTGCAAAGCTTTGAAGTCACTTTAGTTTTCTTGGCAGACACCAGGGCAGTTAAATGGTTTTGCTTTTCCTGCTCATAGAAACAGTCAATAAATTATTTGGTTTAACTAAATATAGCCAACAATTTAAAAAGCTTTTGATGTTGAAAATAACGTATGTCAACCCTTGTACTCAAGCCCATTTTAGAACTCAAAGCATCAGCCACAGATTCCTAAAAAATCGAAGGTCCAGCTCTTATTTCACGACTGATTCCTTAAAAGATCGAGGCACTGAAGAGGTTCAAGTAACAGAAGATTTCTCCAAGTTCTTATAAACATGCTTCAAGAAGGAAATACTTCCTAACACTAACAGACACCATATTATCTGCTACTAACAAGTAATAAGGAAAACTCAGATCTGAACTCTGTTCTTTAAATTCCTAGAAATGAAACTATACAGCTGGGAATGATGGTGCACACGTGTAGTCCCAGCACTTGGGAGGCTGAGGCAGGAGGATCGCTGTGAGTTCAAGACCAGCCTGGGCTACAAAGTGAGCTCAAGGCCAGCCTGAACTGCATAGGGAGACCCTGTCTCAAAAAGCCAAAAAGAAAACGAAAAGAAAAGAAACTATACGGCCAAAAGCATCTACATAGCAGTTTTGTGAAGCTAGGCAAGACCTTTACTCCCGTACGCTTCAGCCTTCTCTTAAGGCACTGCTGCTCCACTGTCCATAGGGGGCGGCTGCGAGCACCCTCAGCACGGAGGAAATGCTGCTGTGGCGTATATTTAACATCACCAGCTGTACACACACAAAGCCCTGGAGCCTCCCGCGTACGAACAGAGAAACAATGCCTGGGCACTCGGGTAACAGTTGACATGGATAATGTACAGAATCGGGGGAGGGCCACAGGCGCTTCCTAGTCCGTTTGCCATAAAGGTAACTCAGCATCTTCGAGGAGGTGGTAATAAGCAGGTACCTTAAGAAAGGCTACTTCCTCCTCCAGTCTTGGACAATAAGAATGTGTAATTTGGTTTTCTTTTTACATAAATGTCCTCTCTAAATTAAAAAATGAAACATAATGCAAATCCCACGATAAGGTTCTCCCATGTGACTACAAAACCGAAACAGGCAGAAAGCCATGGGGAGACAGTCTGGGAAAACAGGTGATAAATATTATATCAGTAATATAAAGATTCCAAGTGAGGAAACTAAAATACTAAAAATACATATAATTTTCTCTACAAAATTAGTAAAGTTTTAAAGATGAACAATATTTGTGAGGCTGTAGTGTTACTTACATTAGAAAAATGCATTTTTTTAAAAAATGGCAATAGAAAACCTTCTCAAGAACATTCTACTTTATCACTGTACCACTGAGGGAATAATTTGAAATCTGGACATAGTTTTAGATACAAAAATATTCATTCAATATTGTGGTGCAGTAATGCCTTGAAAACAATCTAAATGGTTAATAAGACCTTGAGTACATAAAAAACAGAGTGTAATGAAGACATTTGAAAGTCTTTGGAGTAAGTTAACAATAAAGGAAAAATGCTCATGACCTACTACCAGGTAAAAGAAGAGAGAATGTAAAAATATACATATACATATATCACATATATATATATATCACATCATATATCAATCACATATCACATATACACATACATCACATAATCAACCATGCTAAAAATGCAAACACCACAAAGAAAGGATGGAAAGAAAAATGTTCCTAGTGATTCTAACTGGACAACAGGAAGACAGATTCTTTTATTTTCCTTTAACAAATTTTCTAAACTTTCCACAGGCTGTTTCTATTCTACATAGCCAGGCATTTCAAAATATTGTTAATTTTTTTTTGAAGCATGGAGCACTTCACAAAGCTGCCTGTCACCCTGGCCTAGGGGCTGTGGTCCTCTTCTCTGGGTTGTTCCCACTTTGGTACAGGTGCCGCCAAAGAGAGCACACAATGCTCTTAGTTTGAATGGGGCTGTAGAAACGGCGACTGCTGCTCCGTAAACGTGAGCCTCAGTTACCTCACTTATAACCAGCACAAGAATTCTTCCTCTTCCAAGTTACTGTTAAAAATCAGCAGGGCCTGATGCATACCACACGTTTCCCTTTCTACTAAGCGGTTTTCAACAACTGGGCTCTGAAGTTCTGTGCTAATTTGAACTGTTTCTCCTGCTTTCCCACACCGCTGTGGTGCTGTCTTACTTCCTCCACCTGCTCCATATCCCTTACAGTTTGCTGGTCCCAGTTTGCAGACAGCTAAGAAACCACACAGCCCTGCCCTGGGATTCTAGACTAGCAACTCACAAACAGGCTGTCTGGCGCACACAGTGACGTGATATGTCAGTCAGGGGTCAAAGGGTAAAATTCAGGGGATTTCATATAAAATTCTCTATGCCCAGCTCTGGGGAAACAGGAAGACTTGGGAACACCAGGGCTGGCCCTCTCACAGGGCTCGTAGTCTTTGGCTGGCTAGAACTCACCTTAAACCCTAATCCCAGGCACTGGGGCTAAGGACAAGCTGCCACATACGACATCTAAACCATTCCTGGTAAGCGATAGGTAAGGTCCTGCTATGGTGCCCAGGATGGCCTTGAAAGCTTCGGCTCAAGCAACCCTCCCACCTCAGCCTCCCCAGCACCTGGAACTACAGGTGTGTGCCACCATGCCCCAGATGGACTGTTTGATCTTATTCCAAGTGTGATTTACCATTTAGCCTCAGTGGCTGATTTTTTAAAAATATTTTTTATTAGTACCTGTTTTTAACACGTAATGTTTAATTCCTTGTGTAGAGCTGGTACATGTGTATATTAAATCCTTTTCATCCCCCTTTTTTTTTTGGTGCTAGGAATTGAACTTAGGCCCTTGCGCTTGCCAGGCAGGCGCTGTACAGCTGAGCTGTATCCCCATCTCTTCATCCCTTCTCATTCCCTACTTTATCAGTCAGAGTGCAATTAATAGAAACCACAAGGTAATGTGAATAGGGCAACTTTAACAAATAACTTTAACGGGGGCCTAAAATAATAAGGACCTGGCCAGAGAGAGACCTGAAGAGTGTAAGGAGAGCAGATACAAAGATCAGCTACTGGGGTCAGCTACTGCCCCAGGACTGCGAGAAAGGTGCGCTCACTAAGAGTTGAGCTCCACAAAGGCCGAGATCCGAACCCTGCTGAAGAGGGCACAGCCAGCGTGCAGTGAAGGACAGGGAAGTTGCAGAGCTGCCCGCCACAGTGGAGGAACTTGCTGGCAACCAACACTCCAGGTGCCCAGGAAAACCGTTCATGGGAAAGTGTCTTCCTGGCAGCTCTCCGGTAAAACCACCCCAGGGGCTGCCAGTGGAAACTGCCGAGTGCTGGAACCTGGCAGCAGAAGGCCTCCCTGGAGGCTGAAGACGCTGCAGGCCTGGCGCCCGCCACCCAGGAAGCCAGGCGCGCCGCAGGGACTCACACCGGGCAGGGGAAGCTGCCTCGGCCCCGCCAAGCGAGCACACCAGAAGCAAGACGGAAAAGCCTTCCCTTCAGTTTCTCTCCAGGACCCCCTCAGTGACAAAGCTTAACATCCAGCCAGTTGGCAGGAGAGAAACACCTGAAGGGCACAGACTCCTTCTTCTGTAGGTCAACGAAGAATAAATGTGGAGCTGAGAAGCAGTAAGTTGGTAAGTGGCACACTAGTCTGTGAGAATGGCGTAAAAGGGTGCAGAGATTCAAGAGAGCCGGGGCCAACAGAAAGCAAATAAAATGTCTGCTCTTCAGGCTGCTCAGTTGATCGGTGATTTTTCTGGTCCTTTAGATTAATGAGGTTTCTGGCTGACCAAGCCCTACAAAGAGAGGTGCTACAAACGTTCTTCATCACCACTGTAACTAACATTATTATTTATTATTGTTATTATTTTGGTACCGGGAATCAAACTCAGGCCCTTGCACTTGCCAGGCAGGTGCTTGTGCCGCTGAGCTGTATTTCCGGCCCCAACGTTTATTATTTAGTACACTAAACACGCTCTATTATTATTACACATGCTCATGATTTGTTGTTGTCCTGTTTTTTTTTTTTGAGACAAGGAGTCACTATGTAGCTCAGGCTGGCATTGAGCTCAGAGCCAGCCTCCTGCCTCAGCCTCCTGCCGCAGCCTCCCAGGTGCTAGAATTAAAGGCGTGCCCCGCCACGCCCAGCCACCTGTTCTATTATAATTACCTTACATATATTAGCTCATTTCATCCACTATAAAGTGGGTACTTCTATTACCCCCCCGCCCCCCATACAAATTGAGGAAGTGGAACTACACAGTGAGGTAAGCGCCATTTGCCCAGGCTCACAGAGCCGGGAGATGGCAGAGCTCTGATCTATCTGCCCCAGGTAGTCTTAGCGCCAGAACCTATGCTAAAATGCTTCTTGACAAAACCCACTGTGCTATTTGGTTTTTTTACTCTGAGCATCTTCTTCCCCTAGTTTGCCTCTGTCACGGCACGAAGTGTGAATGAAGGGCTGTGGTACAGCTACGTGGTAGAACACATGTTTAGCAAGCTGAGGTCCTAGGTTGGATGCCCAGTACCAAAAAGAATTAATAAAAGTCATGTACAATAAGGTAAAGAAACAGGTTCAATGTTTAGAAATTGAATATTAGTATTCAAGGAGGATTAAAGAGTCTGTAATTCTCTCATAGGTTTTAGGAAATACCAGTACTCATACCTTGTACTATTATCTGTTACCTAGAATTCCGAACAGAGTTGTAGGGATCTTAAATCTCATTACCATTCCACAAGTTTTACCTCTAAATTCTTCAAAAAACGTAAGACTTTCACATACAGAAACTTCTGAATCCATTTCGTATCTTCCTTCAAAAAGGAAGTCACTTCTTTAACAGCTCAATTTAGGACTGAATAAACTGTGAAGATGTCCAGTGTGAAATTAATCTTGGGTAGTCCAAAGTGTGAACTACTTCAGATTCCAATTTGGCAGGGGTCAAAGGGCAGTTAAGACAGAGCCAGCTCTGGGTTGGGGATATAGCTCAGTGGAATAAGCACCCGCTTGGCAAGCACAAGGTCCTGAGTTCGATCCCTGATACCGCAAAAACCCGATGTCTGTGACCTCCCCAGGTTTGCGTGCCCTCACTGTAATGCAGGACTACCAGTATCTCACAGTCCTGCCCCAGAATGAATAAAGATACGGCATATCTGATCAGGGGGCTCAGGGGCACTGCATGCAAGTGAGAGGCCCCACAGAAAAAGGGAAAGAAAGGTGCACCTTGGTGCCTGCTGTGCAGGAAGTGCTCCGTAAACTATGATTATGATGCAGGTAAATCGAAAAGGAAGTTTCTCAGAGAGACAGTGTCAGGTCAGATTATGTCCAGGTTTTATTTTATCTAGAGATCGCCCAGACGCGCAAGGCAATCCCCAGCATTGTAAAAACAGATTTTACCTTAACTTAGTTTTATCAACTAAAAACCTTTATGAAACAATAATCTATAGTTCAAATGTAAGGAAAGACAAAATATTGATTGCTTTTCAGAAATGAGTAAATTTGAAGTTGCAAAGTTTAAAATCTTAGAATTTAGAAATGAAATTCCAAGTGAGTAAAAAGGTTTATGGTAGAAGAGTAAGAATAATTATACCAGTCAATACAAAAGTCCTTCAAAATGTAACTTTGTCAAACCCACTTCAAAAAGAACCAACTGTCCCAAGAAAAGTATACAGAACAAAGGAAAAGTTTACAGAACAAAGTTGTTCTTTGAGTACAATACACTTTTGACTTGGTAGTAAAGTCACACCCCTAACAAACTCTATTATGAATGAATCAGTTATTATAACGAGACACAAAACTTTAAAATGTGAAAGAATAGCAGAGAGAGAACCTCCCAGAGGATTACCACCCAAACAATGAAATATAACAATATGAAGACAGAAATAAGGACTTCGGGGAAGAAGACGACCAGCCGAGAGAGCAAGTGTGGAGGGAAGAACGGCTTCAGCTCCTGAACCCGACAGAGAACGCGCTACTGGGACAAACTGCACCAAACCCGGCAGCGCTCCGGGATCCCGCTCAGAACCCCACCCTGCAGCCAGCGCTGCGCGAACTGGAGCAACAGCGACCGGCCGGCGGGATTTCTGAGTCGGGGAAAATCTCCATCCAGGGAAAAACATCTGAACGGCACTCCTGTCTGCACGATCACAGGGTGAGTTAAGTGCGCGCTCTAACCGGTTTTTCCTGAATCGGGAAGAAGCTCAGCC
>PVLD010007375.1:9509-92192 GCA_004027595.1 Dinomys branickii | reverse complement strand
AGAAAAAAAAAAAAACACAAGAACCAAAAATCCAAAGACAAGAAAGAAAACAGGCATACATCAACAACAGCAACAACATCAACAACAACAACAACAGAAAAAAAAACACCGCTTGTTGCTGCTCGGAAGGTTTAAAAGATTTCCAGGTGATTCTAATCTGCAGAGGTATCTGGATACTGCTGAACTAGGGTTTTCCCGGGTGAACCCCACTGCTGGTATTCAGCACCGCCTGGGGGTCAGCAGCATGAGCCACGATCAAAATGAAAATTCTCAGCCTACAACCTAGGTTGACCAATTCAGACTTTCTGGATGGGCCTCAGAAGTCTCTCTCACCAAATGCTTCATGTGACTCAAAGTTCAGGACAGTTTGAGAACATCCCTAGCTGTGAAATGCCAAGCGGGAATGGTTTTCGTCTCCCAAGAGCCATTAATCTATGCCTGAACACACTTTTGGTGACAGTGAAGGGTGGGAAGCTGCTGGCCCTAAGTGGGAACCAGCCAGGGAAGCTGCTCACCACCGGATGGATGGCATCCCCACAGCACGTAGCCGCCTTCTGACTCCTGTTTCTCTTCATCTTGGCCTCCCCAACCCTCTAGCTAAGCACTTGAACAGAAGCCCCTTGGTTAATACATAAAGCTGAGACAGCTTTACAGGGAGAAGGACACCTGGCTTGTTCCTGAAATAGCTGACTGAGGAAGATGGGAAGATCTGGGCTCTTCTCCGGGATGATTCACAGAGAGGGGCTGGGGAGGTCCTCACCTATGCAGGAACTGTGGGCCCCATGTGGGGTCTCTAAACTGAAACCCAGCGACACTCTCCCCGTTGGCCCATGAGTGTCTTCTGAGGTTTCCTTGTGGTTGCTCAAGGGACTTTAGAATGGAGACACAATAACACATTGTGAACAAGAGCTAGTGTCAAAGTTGGAGGTGAAGCTCATGGCTGTAGAACTTGGGTACTTCAGGAAAACACATGCACACTTCTCTGTCAGCCGTAATGAGGTGGCGTTAGGGCCTCAGGTCCCTGGGCTGCTGTTCTGAGCTGTTATTTACAGTCACAGGGCCCTTGCGGGCGCAGTGGGGTGGGTGTAAACACAGCTGTCACCCTGGGACCTGGAGAAACTACTTGCCAGATAATAATTAGAGATATGCAGATCTTTCCCACACTCCTTCCTTCCCTTCCTTCCTGCTTCTATAATATCTGCTCAAATGATTTCAGTTATGGCTCTTTAAAAAGTCCCATTTGTAACGTTTCTATTCTGCAATTTCCAAGAAACTGAATGGGAAACAAGCTAATGTTTATCCTGTACTTTGTATTAGACACATGGCACACCAGCTCATTTAGCTGCAGCAACAGTATAAAGGTGGCAATAGCTCATTGTTTTAAACATGAAACAATAAAATATGGAAGTTTAGCTAGCTTGGTGCTCAGGGCCATGTGGTCAGTGAAGGGCAGGTCTGGGGTGTGTGGCCAGACCTAGGTCCCTGGAAACCCCATCCCCTCCCTGGCCCACTCTGGCCAGCATGGCCCATGCCAGCCTAGGTTTGTGCATGATAATGTTGGTCACATCAACCTGTGCAGAAGCCACAACATGACCATTTGGATCAGGTCCTAATAAGCTGACATTCTGGATTTAGGCCACCAGTCAGTTTTAACTGGTGAAAACTATGACTTTGGCTTATTTCTCAACATCAGACTTGAGCTGGCTTAGTTAAGGCTGAAGCAACCAGATTCATGAACCCACCAGTTCCGTAGGTTGCCAGAGAGCTCAGTATGTTACAACTCCTGAGCTAGGCCTATAGATGGGGGTCACTAAATATTTCTAAGTGTCGTTTTTAGAATATGAATCCATAAATTGTTCATGTACACAGATTTTTATACTTATCTAACTTGTTAACACAATATTTAGAAATCATTTCAATCCTATAGTTTCATCTTTGTGGGCTTATGCTAAAGCAATCATTAATGAGGATAATAAAGTTGCATAGATATCTTCCATGTAGCTTAGACTATATTAGCACAAAATGGAAAAAAATCTAGTCACAGGGAAATACTGTATGTACATTTTACTAGGTTCATCCCCTGCAGTACTATTAGTACTTTCAAAATGATACATATTTGAAATATATAGCAAAAAGAGGAATCTTATGGAGGTGATAAAATCATAAAACATAAAACAAAACCATGCTATGATTCTAATGATAAAAAGGACATATTTAATACCTATATATGGAAAAGAAATGGAAGAAATTTTGATACTGACATGGTGAATGACATGAGTATTTTCTCTTATTTATATTCTATCATAATAAATGTATCATACATGCATTATTTATAACAGAATACAATAGTACTAAGTTGATTATGTTCAGACAATCAATTATTAATAAATTTTAAAAGCTAGCCTAACTACAGCTATAACAACAGAAAAAGTGTCGGACATCACCAAGGAATTGAAGAGAACTTGGCGCTGGTGTATTTCCCGTACACTGCCAATAGCGGAGAGTGTCACTGGAGTTCACACCTGCAGAACCACGGTCCGGACTTTGGGTGAATGGTGTGCTGTCTTATCACACCATTATCACAAGTGTGAGCTCAGCCTGGACAATTTAGGAAATTAGCGAGAGCCTGTCTCACTGAAATAGCTCAGTGTAAAATTCCTGAGTTCAATACACAGTACTACAAGAAACAGAACAGAAAACAGTGATCCCAAATAAACAACTTAATGGTCCCTTTCAAGTTCCTAGAAAAAACAAAAACAAACCAAATCTGAAACTATGAAAAAGAAGAAGCTTCCAAAGGTGAGATGGATGTTTCTGTGGACATCTAGGTGGGAGAATTTGTTTTTTTAAGATAACTTAATTATCTATGTGGCAGTATTAACATGTAGCAAGTTCCCTAATTGTGGAGAGACCCCAGGGTTCCTTGGAGTGTGGGCATCCCTAATGGGGTAGGTGTTGGGACCCAGCCTAACAATGCCTGCAGTGTGCTTACCCACATTATCGGGACTCTCAGTTATCGAGACACAATGCTGGCTGCCTAAGGACTCTTCCTCCAGTGTGCTGGGATTACAGGCATGCACCACCATGCCTGGTTCCTCTGGTATTTTGTTTTGCTTTTCCCCTTTTTGAGACAGGCTCTCACTATGCACTTCAAGCTGGTCTTGAGCTCACTTTGTAGCACAGGCTGACCTCAAACTCACATTGATCATTCAGCCTCAGCCTCCCAGGTGCTGTGATTGCAGGTGTGTGCCACCACACTTGGCTTGTATTTCTGATATAGGTTCTGTCTTGGTTACTTTTCTCTCTTTGCTGAGACAAAATAATTCATCTTAATTCCCTTTTCTCGTCACTGTCTCTCCTCTTCCCTTCCCCTCCCTCTATCTCTTGATCCCTTCTCCTTGAGAAAGATCTATCTTCCTACATCCTATGTCTTATTTTGCTCTGATTTGCTTCAGTTAACACTAGTGGTCTCAAGGTACATCAACTGTCCTACAAATGAATCAAGTCTACCTTTCTTTACAACAGAGTAGAACTCCATTGTGGGTAAGTACCACAATTTCTTTATCCATTCATCTGTTGAAGGACATTTATTATCTTAAACATTTTTATTTGCAGTTTGATTCCCATAATTTCACTACTGAATAATCAAACTGTAGAATACCTTTGGGTGATTGTCTGTGGGTTTTGAGGGACATGAAGTCACTTTTCATTAAGCTAGGCTTGGTGGTCCCTCCTGCCAAATCTGTCCTCCCTGACCCCTTCCAAGTATTGTTAATAGCACAGTTCCAAGTGAAGTGGATGAAACCAGAAAAATATCACTATTAAATATCACATTTTCTCTCTTCCTTCATTAAATTGACAGCTCCAACTGAGCTTTGGGCTAATCCAGGGATGTGGCCTTATCTCAGCTTTATACACTTCTGGCCATGAGATGGGTTAGATGTGCTAAGCAGTAATCCTTGTTAGCCATTCTTTTGTGGAGAACACGGATGGCAGGGAGGCAAAGATGGGGAAGAAGGATCCCAAGCAGCTAGCTAGCCTTGTGGAAGATCCAGAAGAGTGGACCTGAGCAGTGTTCACTGAACCCTGAGAGCCAATATATTCATGATGTCCAAATCATCACATACAAACAAGATAATTAGTCCACAGAATAAATCTTTGGTGGTCTATGTAATTTAGAACTTTTAGTTTATTAGTTTTTCCACATATATTTTATTTGAACATCTGGTTTGACCAGGTGCCTTCAGTGAGTGTCCAGGACTTAGCATTGACTGGGAAGGGTTATTTGGGGAGCAGCCTGTCCTCATGTGGAGATCTTATGTCCTGGAGCTGTGACCCACAAATCTGGAGACAGCCTGTAACCTGCTCCTCGGTTCCTGTCCACACAAGTTCTCCTATCCGTTTTCTGATGTATGAAGATAAGAAACTCTTCCCATGTTCTCCCAGGGACATGGGAATATGTGTTACAGAACACATTATCATTCCTGGTTCTCAGCCTGCATTAGTTGAAAACATGAAGGTCCTTTGTTTTCTTTTTGGTGCTGTCTTTACTGATAAATGGGATACAGACTGTTTTGTAGGAAAGCAAATGTCTACCAAAAATGGGGCAGGAACACCTTTCAAAAACCCAGAGCAATTTAATAACAAGAAAAGTTTCAATATTTATTATTAAGCAGTCATTATCATGACAATTTTTAAAGTGGGAACTTCAAAATTTGCTGCAAAAAATATGAATTAAAGCTTGAAACTGGTATGTCCTGTGGTAGTGTCACAGGATTTGAAAATGATCTCCAAGGCCAAGTTCAGTTTCTCAATTGGTACAGAGCAATTAAGCACATGTTCTTATTTTTCACACACCTGGCAAGGGTCTATGCTACCATCATGTCCAAACATTCAGATTTTCAGGTCAGTCCTGTCACGTTATAGGTGAAGAACACAGGAATACCATAGTGAGTAAATATTTACTGGTAGTTTCTACAAGTAGGGCGATATACTTGGCTCACACCTATCTTGTGGCTCCAGAGTTTCTGTAGCTGTGTGAAAGCTACTTGCTTCTACTTAAAAATGACTCTTTGACTCATTTCTTTCCTCAGAATAGTCAGCCCCTCCTTGTTCCTCAGGCTGTAGAGAAGCAGGTTGAGCAAGGGTGTAAAGATGGTGCTAATCATGGAGAGCATTTCGTCCTGCTCTGATGTGTGAGATGAGTGGGGAGCCATGTAGACGGTCATGCCTGGCCCGTAGTAGAGGCTCACCACAGACAGTTCAGAGGAACAGGTGGCCAGTGCTTTCCTCCTGGCCTGTGGGGAGGGTGAGCACACAGGAAGATGTGATAACTCCTAAGGGAAAAAGAACAAATACAAAACAGATGACTGACACCACTGTTTCATACAAGGAAGTGTCCTCACAAGTGAGTTTCAGGAGGGTAGGTACCTTGCCAAAATACTGCATTTCCCTGGAGCCACAGAGGGAGAAATGCGTGGTGTAGACGGTATTGATGAGCGAATTCAGGACAGCCCCATCCCAGGAGAAGAGGGCCATCTGAGGACAGACTGCGGAGCTCATGATGACCTGATATCTCAGGGGGTGGCAGGTGGGCGTATAGTGGTCAAGACGTGAGCAACAAAAGGAGACACTCACCACCAGCAAGGGCATAAAAGAGGAAAATCTGGGTTCCACAGCCAACATTGGAAATGTCTTTATTCCCAGACAAAAAGTTGATGACTGGTGGGAATTAAAGCCAGGTCAGTAAGAGAGAGACGGCTGAGGACAGTGTCCATGGGGGTGTGCAGCTGACAGTCTACCCAGGTTAAGAGGACAAGGATGGTGTTCCAAGCAAAGGCGATGACATAGACCAGAAGAATGGAAACGATGAGGATGCCAATGAATTGAAGCTCCAGGAAGAGCCCTTGGAGAAAAGAAGCTGTCAGTGCCTCCTCCCCACCATCTGTCTTCTCAACACTTCACCTGAAGGAGAGATGTGGGGAAGATGCAAATGTGTGTGCTTCTGACCAGGTGCGCTGCTTTTATTTTTCTTATAGCTTTGTCAAAACGCCTCCTTTGAATATCAACATCAGTGTAAAGAAAAAATAAGAACAATGCTGAAAAGCTAGGATTAGAGTTTTCATTGTAGAAAAACTTTTTTTTTGAGAAGGAAAAATACACTTGAATGCAAAATGTGAGCTCCTGAGGCTGATGGCTGAAGGAGTAAAAGCTCTACATGCAATATTAACGTGCACTTGTGGTAGACATAAAAGAACCGAATGAGGTGAGCACAGCCTTGGCTGGACTCTGGAGAACAGTGGTGAGAAACTCTCAGGCTAGGGTGGCCAGCAGTCATTGAAGGACAAAAGCATGTGTTATTCATGTGTATTTTATGTGTGTTGCTGGTAAACAGGTGACTGTCAGTATTTCTGAGCTTTGCTAGCTTGCCCTGCATGCAGCCCCTCTATTGAGTGCACGCAATGCCAGCTGTCCTGAATATTCCTAGAGCAAGCAGGGCAGTGCAGGGCAGGGCAGTATTTGATGTAGGGTGCTGTGACACAGAAATGGACTGCATAAATAGATAGGTACCAGGAGCCAGGCAATGAATGACTGCACCAAGAGCAACAGTTGAGAACAGAAGATACTCAGCTCCTTCTCACACTGCAGCCCTCAAGGAGCACATAGAAAGTCTGGAGAGAGACTAGGCATGTAGCATTCATTTGAAGACCCTACCTAATATCTGCCTTCTGCAGAAGAGAAAGTTACTGTCAGGAAGTACAAGATCTTTACATTGAAAACTAAAGAAAGGAAGAGGCAACATAGAGAAAATGGCCATACTTTCCAAATCATTGTACAGATTTAATGTGATCCCAATCAAAATAGAAATAGAATACTTCACAGAATTAGAGAAAACAGACCTAAAATTTATTTGGAACCAAAAGAGACCTAGAATAGCAAAACCAATTGTAGGCAACAAAGGCAAGGCAGGAAGCATCACAATTCCTGACTTTAAATTATACTACCAAGCTACCATGATAAAACAGCATGGTGTTGGCAAAACAAACAAATGCAAAACAAAACAAAACTAGATTCATGGTCAGTAGAATAGATTAGAAGATGCAAAAACAACTCCAAGCACACTCAGTCACCTTATCTTTGATACCTTCACTGGAGTAAAGACAGCCTCTTTAATAAATGGTGCTGGGAAAACTGGCTTACCACATGCTGGAGATTAAACTTAGATCCATGCTTCTCACCATGCACTAAACTAAAATCAAAATGGATCAAAGACTTATACAATAAAAGAGAAACACTAAATCTGCTGGAAGAGGGAATAGGTGTAACTGAAGACATAGGTGTAGGCATACTTTATGAATAAAACTTTGATCACATGGGAAATATTACAAAGAATCAACAACTGTGATGTAATTTTTGCACAGCAAAAGAAATCATCAGCAGAGCAAAGAGACAACCCACAGGGTAGGAAAAAAAATTTTCAACTATTCTGCAGACAGAGGACTAATATCTAGAATATATAACAGAATTCAAAAAAAATCAGACCCCACAAATTTAAAGGCCCAATCCAAAAATGGGCATCTGAGATGAATACACACTTCTCAGATAAAGAAACAGAAATGGCAAATAAATGTATGCAAAAATGTTCACCATCACTGGTCATTCAAGAGATGCAAGTTAAAACAATGCTGAGATTCCATCTCACCCCAGAAAGAATGGCCATCATCAAACTAAGCAATCAGTAACAAATGCTGGCAGAGCTGGGGAAAAAGGACTCCTTCTCCACTCTTGATGGGAGTGTAGACTGGTGAAACCACTGTGGAAATCAGTGTGGGGATTCCTCAAAAAAGAGACTAGAGGTTCCATCTGACCCAGCTACCCCCCTTCTTGGTATCTTCCTAAAAAAATAAAAAATATCATATCATAACAACATATGCACACCCATATTTATAGCAGCACAGTTTGTAATAGCTAAATCTTGGAAACAGATTTAGCCCCTCTATTGGGTGCATGCAATGCCTATCAACCAATGAATGGATAAAGAAGATGTGTTTTTTTGTACAATGGACTACTACTCAGCCATAAAGAAGAATAAATTTGAGACATTTTTAAGTAAATGGATGCAACTTGAGACCATACTCCTAAGTGAAATAAATTGTACACACGTGTGTAAATATCACATTGTTTCTCTGGTGTGAGAAACAAAATGTATAAATAAAGACCAAAATGTATAAAAGAGATTGGGAAATAGAAAGAAATGTTCAAATGGGAAGGGGAACTAGGGAGGGGGAAGGGGGAAGGAAGGAAGGGAAAAGGAAAAATGAGAAAAGAAGGAAAAAACAGAAGCAAAGATTTTGTAATAAGGAGGGGAAGAAAGGCTGAAGGGAGGGTATGGGAATGGAGCAAAAAGAACAAGTCAGATCTACACGTAAGGTACAAATTCCCCGTGGGGAACGTGATCATAATGTGTACCTACAATGTACCAGTAAACTTAGTGAATTAAAAATAATTTTTTGAGACATGGCCTCACTGTGTAGTTCAGGCTGGCCTCAGACTTACAGAAATCCTCTTGCTTGAGCCTCCTGAGTGCTGGAATCACAGGCATGTGCCACCATGCCTGGCTAATCAAAAAATTTTTGGAAATACTGAAAACAAAACCACACCTAGTTTTGAGTAATAATAACAAAGCTTTCCAAACTTCTCCTATGAATCATGAGGTACAATCACAGCAACAACCTACTTCTCTGGTACCAAAATCTATCTTAGTCACTTGCCTGCACAGTGACATCAGCGCTGGAGAAGCTGGCCAGTGAGCGTCCGGTACTTCATAACCGGATTATAATGCCTGCACTGTTCCACTCACACAAGAAAAGAGAATAATGTAGCGCGGTAAGCTAGAAAAATTAAGTGTTAATTATAATCAGTTTTAAAAAAGAGTTTATAGAGAAAAGAGAGGAGGGAGTAGAGAGAAAAATAGAAAAAGAGACAAATGCAAAAGGCAACTGAAAGCGGAGGAGCGCAGAGGCGGAAGAAGGTATGTAAGGGGGCAAAGAGAACAGAGAGGAGAAGGAAGTCTAGATGGCAGAGGGAAGGCTGAGGGTGTGCGTGGTCGTTAACGGAGCTGCCCGACAGACTTAGGCTTTCCCAGGAGCCACCACCGGGGGTAGGGCTGGGTACAACAGAACGAGGAAGAGCTTGAGGGGCAGAGAAAGGACACTGTTCACAGCTAAGTGCGTGTGCACCTGCACAAAAGGCCAACTTCCATTATATGGTTATTGCTTAAGAAAACAGCAATCTGGCAAAGCAGAAAAATAGAACAACTGAGTACAGAAAGAAGGTATCTCTGCTGTTTCGTTGGCTGGAGTGAATAACCCGGACAGGGCCGCTACTGCTGCCTGTGACTCCGCGCACAGGAGCTTCTGGGTCCCTTGTGGGGCTTGAATCACACTGCAGGGGTCTGAGCCATGGTTCTCAGGACGTGCGGCTGCACAGCCTCACTGCCGCCTCCACCCCGTCCTTCCTGCTTCTTTCTGTCTCCAGGACTCCCAGCTCCTGGCGGGCTGCACCTTAGGACAGCCGGACCCTTGTGTTTTGAGCAGCAACTGCTGTGCTCCCCAGACCTGCACCTGAGCAGGGCAGCTTCCCCGTTTCTGTGTTTCGTGTTTGCGGTCAGTTGTGCACTGTCCGCGTCAGTTGTGTCCCAGCACTTGGTTGTCAGGGACTTGGCCTCGCCCCAATCTCCTAAAATGAGTCGTGGTGAGGGCTTACATAAAAAGAAGGGGCCAGGGATATAGCTCAGGGGGCATAAGCGCCTGCCTGGCAAGTGCAAGGTCCTGAGTTTGATTCCTGGTACCAAAACCCCAAACAAGCAAACAAAAAAACCCTACAAAGAATAATTTTAAAAAAAAGTGAAAAGAGACAATGGAATATAGTTTTGGGGAAATCCAGGAAGTCAAAACTCTCTGGGAGCTAAGGCCATGAGTTTTCGAGATCACTGTATTTATTGGGTTTCTAAACAAAGGAAAGGCAGGAACTGAGTTAAGGTGGAAATTGAGCAGGACCCTGAGGAAGGTCAAAGACTTTTCCAAGCAGTAATTTTTGCCATTTAAGAGAACTTAGTGCTAAGGTTGACAGTTGTGTTGCTCTAGAATCCTTTGGGTAAAATTTATCTGCAGCTGCAGCCTTATCTTGCCTGCAGAGATTGTGAATCCAGAGAGCACTGTGGTCAGCGGCTTAACCCTGGCATAGCATGGGTTAAGCGCTCAGAGCCCCCCTACCAACCGACTCTGGAGCTCTCTCAGAGCATCGGGTGATCACCCCATTCTCTGTGCCTCAGGGGCAGAGTCCCAGCCCGTCCCGTGTCTTTTCAATGGAGTTTTCAAACAGAATCACAAAACCACAATCCTCAACTGAATCTGGCAAATTTATGACTAAAACATGTTATTTTTCCAGCGGGCCTTTAGAATGATGTGATTAGTGGACAGGAAAGATGGAGATTTTATGTTTTCTTCCCAGCTCTGCAGTCTCTAAAAAGGCCTCGGGGATTCCCCCACCTCCTGCCTGAGGTAATCTCTCCTGGGCATTGCCTGAATTCACTGTGTGGCTTCCAGTAAATGGAATCCTGAAGAAGCAGTAGATTTTACTTCTGAGAACAGGTTATGAAAAGACAATAGCATGTGTGCGTGCGTGTGTGCGTGCGTGCGTGTGTGTGTGTGTGTGTGTGTGTGTGTGTGTGCGCGCGCGCGCATTACTGGCTCACTCACTGCAAGGAATAC
Organism: Dinomys branickii; assembly: GCA_004027595.1. Lineage (NCBI taxonomy): Eukaryota > Metazoa > Chordata > Mammalia > Rodentia > Dinomyidae > Dinomys > Dinomys branickii. Next base: position 81,420 of record PVLD010007375.1, on the reverse strand, counting down.
AAGAGAGCTTGAGAAGATCCCACGGCGTCATGTCTGGAAGTGACTGCGGTCCCTCCTGGAGCTGACTGCAGACCTTCAGCCGGGCCCACCCGGCTGTGACTCGCCTAGGGTGATGACCACAGCAACCCTCAGAAGCTCCACACTTGTTGTTTGGGGTCACACAGTCAGACAGGAGGTGTTACGAAGCAATGGACAACTGATGTTTCACCATCAAGGTTTTCAATCCTTTTTCTTGACAGAAGAGGCAAGAATTGGCAATATTTCAGGGGCAGAGACACCTGATGGCCCACCACAAGGATGACGGCAAAGTGTGCAGTGAGGAAATCCCCCATCTTCACTCAGTTTAGCACTTTATGCGTTGTATTAATTTCTTAGAGAAATGGTCTCCACTAGCCTGTACACATCTGTCTTCTGAGAATTTATTCATAAAAGCTGTGATCATGTAATTTATCATCTAAACAGTGAAGCAACTAAGACTGACAGACCCGCTGCAGGTTGTCTTGGAGGTACAGTCACTGTGTGTCTCATGTCCTGTGTGTCACATTACAGTCACTCAGTGTCCCATTTCCTGTCCATTTCCTGCAGGGGAAATTGGAAAATGCTGTTTTGACAGAGCCTGACGGAATGGCACACCTTGATGGAAACTGCCTTATGCGGAGGTAGCTTGGCGGCAGCACAGTAGGGCGAGTTGGGGAAGAAGCCCCAGAAGGGGAATGGGTGTGCGGCAAGGAACCTCCACCTCTCTAAGTATTTTCATCTTCTAACATCTTCAATTTACTTTTTCATAGTTCTGTAGTTTTCATTATAGATGTTTTTCAGTTTTTGGGGTAGGCTAATTCCTAGGTTATTACTTTTTTGAAGCTATCATGAATGGAACCTGTTACGGTTTTGTGGGAGACCGCTGAAAGACCTGTGGTCGGCATCCATTTTGTAAATTACCAGCCATCTTGAAAGTTAAGCTCCAGTTTCCATATATGGTCAGTTTCCTATAGTTTCCATGTATGGTTAGTTTCCTGTGACTTCTATATATGGTCAACTTCCTGTTAATTACGTAATATCGCCTGATGCTCTGACCACCCTCGCATGATATCTGGACCTCCCTCTGTTGCTTAGTTACCCGCTGACATCAATCCCCACTCCTGCACTGTATATAAGCCCAAGCTTTCCGCTCAATAAACGAGAGTTGATCAGACTCCTGTCTTGTCTCCATTTCTCGTGTCCTTCTTGTCTCTTTTTAATCCCACTCCCCCTCTAGAGCCTTCGTTGACTACCCGCGGGTCGGGACACGGTTTGTGTCTAGAGGTCCCCTCAAAGCCTCATGCAGTCATTCAGGTGTCTAGAGTTTATGATTGATTCATGGGTATGAGTGCTGCACCCGCCCTGGTCACCTGCATACAATGTAGGGGAGGGAAAGAGGCTGCTTGCTGCTGCTCCTACCCTTTTTGCTCTTGCTGCTTTTGTTGTCTTCTGCCACCATGAACTGTTGCCCTCTGCCATGTGCCACTCGGCCTGGGAGCCAGCTGAGTATGGACTGAAAGCTCCACAAACTGTGAGCTAAATAAACTCTCCCTTTCTTAATTTGGGGTGTCAGGTATTTTGTCTCAGCAATGAGAGAAAAGGAACCAAGGCAGAACTGTTCCTTGTTTATTCTTCTTTTGTCCTGCTTATCCCTGTTTAGGGTCCCCTTAAGTGACCTAAAATTTCACCTTGTTTCCTGCAATGTTGGCTTGGTGGTCATCATTTGCTATCTCTTTATCATGTAAGATCTTTATTTGTCCATTAGTTTGGAAGGTTAATTTTGTAGGATACAGGAACATGGATTGGGAATTATTGCTTTTTATGGCTGAAGAGTCTTTACTCCAATCTCTCCTGGACTTTAAGTTTTGTGTTGAGAAATCTGCTGTTATCCTTATGGGTTTGCAGCACTAGGTCATTTGGTGCCTTTCTTTAACTGCTCTCACTATTCTGTTTGTTCTGAGTTTCTGGGATTTTGACTATGATGTGTCATGCAGAGGTTTTTTCTGCCCATACCTATTGAGCATTCTAAACACCACCTCTATCTGGGTAAACAACCCATTCTTCACCCTTGGGATTTTTCTGCCATAATTTCAGCGAATAATATTTTAATACCATCAGTCTTCTGCAGACTCAGTGATCCTTCAGTGTATTCTCTCAGTCACTGGGCCCTCTTGGAATATATCTTGATTGGCTCTTGCACTCTGGGTACCTCTGAATAAATGTTCTTGTATATCAGCCTTGTCCTCAAGTCTTGAACTTCTAACTGACCTTGCTGACTGCCGCACTTTGGTTGAGTTTTTCATGTTCAGTGTTTCTTCTTGATTCATTTTCATACTCTTTATGTCTTCATTGAAGTGGTCTTTTGTACCTTGCATGAGCTTTTGTCTTCCTTCATTCATCCAGCTGCTCATTCCTTAAGTTTATTGATCATCTCAGCAGTTGATTCATTTGCTTCTTATTTGTCTTCTCTTTTCTCTCTTTAATTAATGTATCTATTCAATTTTTGAATTTTCTGGTCTGGAAAGCCTCCATTCCAGTGCCCATGAGATCAGCCTGTGGGAAGTTAGGAGTTTGGGGGGCATCTCCTTGCCTGTTTTCTCATGATTCTTGTGATTTTGTGTGGCAGGTTTTAGACTAGCTGGGAAAGAAAGCTCTACCACTCTGTGGAGATCTCTTTGCCAAGGGGTTTCCTCCCTATGTTGTGTCCTTGGCTCAGGTATGATTTACTGTGTAGACACCTACTCAACGTTTTTTAATTTCTAGGATCAGACCCTAATAACATACTGTGAAGAGAGAGCAGCTACTATTAATATCAAAATCCAAAGACTCTGTCCTACATCAACACATAATTTAAAACTTTTAAAAAATGTTCTCAACTCTTCAATAACCAAGGGAGATGAAGAAATAGTAATGGTGATCAATAGGCTCACAGATAGGAGAAGAAAGAAAAAGAAAAGAGAGTTTGATTGTACTTTTTATGCTTTGAGGAGGGGGAAAGATTTGGGAGATTATAATTATGGTTGGAGGTGGAAAGAAAAAAGAAGAAAAGGAAATGCACATGGAAATTGTGAGAGGCTTTATAGCGATAGTCTCTAGTTGATAACCTAGCAGAAACCCAATGGTAGAAGACTCAGAAGTAACCCCCAGTGAAGGAGAACTGTCAGGTCGATGGATGAGATCACTGCAGAACATGATAGCATGATAAGACACTATAGAGGTAAAAGCAATGACTATCCCTTGTAAGCTCTTAGGATCACATCTAAACCTTCTAAGTTCTTTCCAAAAGAAACACTAATGAAACAATAACAATAACAAGGACAAAAAAGAATTAAAAACTCAGTTCAACACTCCTCCAAGTGATGACGTTTACACTGGGGTCTAAAGTAGACCAGATTAATTTCTGCCTCACGTCAAATAGGAGAGACTAACTGGATGTGGTAGTGCACACACCTGCAACCCCAGCACACAGGAGGCTGAGGCAGGAGGATCACCTGCAAGTTCAGGGCCAGCCTGGGCTACTTAGTGAGTTCAAAACCAACCTGAGCTACATAGTGAGACCCTGTTTCAAAAAAATAAAACAAAACATAACAGATCATTTGGAGTTCACAAGGACCAAGCTCCATTCCTGTGTGGTTGTGCTGAGAACCTGGTCAGATTGGCCAGTGCTTGGCTTAATTTTTTTATGGAAAAAAGTAAAACAAAATTTCCTAACGAAACAGTTGGAGAATAGCAATTGTTAATATACTGCATATTGTTATCTTTAAAGTAGTTATTCAGTGTACAAGATAAGGGCATTAAAACGTTCTCCAATCAATATTAGCATAAATCTTCCCTTTCAATGAACTAAGAAACATTAATAATTTAACTGACTTGCTTCCCTCATTTCCCTCCCCTCCTTTTTCCCTCTCCATGCTAGTTCTCCTTTCCCTTTAAACAATTTCTTCCCACCTCACAATACCTGTTACACATTTTAGACCTTACTTGCTCTTGCAGTTCCTCATATCAGGTATGATGTTTACATGTGAGTCTGAGTCTGATTTATTTCATTTATGAGTAGGGTCTCAAGTTGCATCCATTTACCTATAAAATCACAAGTTCATCCTTCTTTATGACTGAGTAGCACTCTATTGTATGAAAATATCACATCTTTTTTATCCATTCATTGGTTGATAGGCATTTGGGCTGTTTCTAAGATTTAGCTATGACAAATTATGCTGCTATAAACACAGGTGCACATGTATCATTGTGGTATGGTGTTTTTAATTCTTCTAGATGGATACTCTGAAGGGAATGGCTAGGTTAAATGGGACCCCTAAATCTAGCTTTTTGAGGAATCTCCACACTGATTTCCATAGTGGTTGCCCCAGTCTGCATTCCCACCAACAGTGGAGAAGGGTTCTTTTCCCCCACAACCCCTCCAGCATTTGTTATTGGTTGGTTTCTTGATGCTAGCCATTTTTTCTGGGGTGAGGTGGAATCTCAGCATTGTTTTAATTTGCGTTTCTCATATGACCAGTCATGTTGAACAGTTTTTCATGTTTATTTGCCATTTGCATTTCTCCTCAGATGCCCATTTTTTGGACTGGGTCTTTGAATTTGTGGGGTCTGATTTTTTTGTTTTTTGGGTCTTTTTGAGACAGGGTCTCCTTATGCAGTTCAGGCCAGACTTGAGCTCCCTTTGTAGCTCAGGCTGGACTTGAACTCTCAATGATCTTCTTGCTTCAGCCTCCCAAGTGCTGGGATTACAGGCATGAGCCACCGTGCCTGGCTTCTGTTTTTTATTATTATTATTCTTCTTTATATATTCTAGATATAAGTTTCATTTGAGGGAGCATTGGCTAAAATTTTTTTCCCAGTTTGTGAGTTTTCTTTTCACTCTGTTGATGATTTCTTTTGAATCACAAAAGCTTTTTAATGAGATGAGACCCCAGTTATTGACCTTTGAGTTATTTCCCGTGCAGTTTGGGTCTTGTTCATGAAGCCTGGGCCTATGTCCATGTCTTCAAGATTTCTACCTACTTTCTCTTCCAGTAGATTTAGTGTTTCTATTTTAATATTTAGAACTTTGATCCATTTGGACTTTAGTGAATGATGACAGATGTGGGTCTAGTTTTAGTCTTTGGCATGTGGAGGGCCAGTTTTTCCAGCGCCATTTATTAAAGAGGCTATCTTTGTTCCAGTGAACATGTTTGGCCCTTTTGTGAAAGATAAGGTAGCTGACTGTGTGTGTAGTTATGTCTGCATCTTCTAATCTGTTCCATTGATCCTCAGGTCTTTTTGTTTTGCCAGTACCATGCTGATTTTATCACAGTATCTTTTAGCATAATCTCAAGTCAGGGATTGTGATGCCTCCTGCCTTACCTTTGTTACCCAGGATTGCTTTTGCTATTCTAGGTCTCTTCTGGTTCAAGATGAATTTTAGGAATGTTTTCTCTCATTCTGTGAAGTATGCTAATGATATTTTGATTGTAATTGCATTGAATCTATGTAACAGTTTTGGGAGTTAACAAAATCTACGTCTAGGAGGGAACGAAATCTACACCGATTTGAACCCTAGTGCCATTTCCGCTATGTTGGTTCTTCCTACCCCTGAGCGAGGGATAGATTTCCATTTTCTGATACCTTCTTCAATCACCTTTTTCAGAGTATTGCAATTTTCAATGCATAGATCTTTTACTTCCTTTGTTAGATTGATTCCTAGATATTTCATTTTTGGAGTTGCTATTATGAAGGTGTGGTTTTCCTAATTTTCCTCTCAGTGTGTTTGTTGTTTGTGTATAGGAATACTTTTGATTTTTTGAGTGTTGACTTTGTATCCAGCTACACAACTGAATTTGGTTATTAAATTTGGAAGTCTTTTGGTGGAGTTTGGGGGGGTCTTCTATGTAGAGTATCGTATCATCCACAAATAATGATAATTTAACTTCTTTCTTGCCTGTCTTTATTCCTCTTATCATTTTCTCTCTTGTCTAATTCCTCTGGCTATGCTTCAGTGATTGGATTATTAACTGACTTAAACTCCTCAATACCCGGGAGTGACTGGGCTGGCGGATCCACACAGCCCACCACGTTTGCCACGTGTGCTGCCCACAGGCAGGTGTGGAGGGGCGCGAGCCCTGCAGCATCTGTCATATGAATAGATGCTCCCGGAGGTGTGGCTAGCAGTGACTTTGCCACTGTCTTTACTTAATGGGCTCCAAGCAGATCAATAGGGAGGTGGGTGACTAGGGACTGTGGGTTCAAGGTTCCTGAGGTCAGGCTTCCCATGGTCCCTGCAGGACTCCCCCACACAAGGACCCTTTCCCACTGCCATGACTGATTCAATGTCTGACACCCCCACCACCCCCACCCCCTACCCCCGCCTGCATTGTGCTTAAACTGTGCGCTCTGCCCCACCAGCACCAGGGGGACTCCCTCAGCCCAGACTTCAGGGTCCCATGAGCTGGGGCACAGGATCGCTCTCCATGTCACAGTCACTATCTGTCCAGAGCTCACACACCATTAAGGTCGGAGGCCAGTTCCTCCTGTCTGCGGCACAGCGGCAGTTATAATTTAGGGCACAGCAAACACGGGGCTTCTGTGTCTAGGCAGAGGGAGCTGCTCATGCTGGCTCCTGCCCCTGTTCTGCTGGGGATCGTTTCCTAGGGCTCTGGCCAGGCAGGTGCTTCTAAGGGGGCTTCCTGTTCTGACCTCCTCTGGGTCTGGAAGACAGGACAGGGGCTGTCACTCCTGTCTTTCTTCAATCATCTGCAATCCGATCCAATTTCCAGTCTGCAGGAGCTGATTCCTCACCCCAGTGTGGACCCAGGGATCTCAGGAGACTCCTGTGTCCTCCTTCTGTCACCACACTGCAGGGACGACCTTCATCGCTGAGCTGTGGGAGTTCAGGACCGGGCCGTGTTGTTCCTACCACTTGTCTTTCTGGGTACTGGTACCATTCGGTTCACTCAGCTGCTGACTCCCTCAGGCTGCGGGCCTGTGATTCTCGGTGCACCCCAGTGGGCACCCACAGCCTGGCACCTGCTGCTTGTGGCTGAGGATCCTAAAGCGACTCCTGGGTACAGCTGCCTCTAGTCCACAATTTTTCACTCTTGACTGATAATTTTAAACGGAGCATAAGACAAAAGAGTGCTGGGGTGTGACTCAGTGTTAAAGTGATACGGGAACAGGAACAAAATCTATACCATTTTGTACCCTAGGACCATTTTAAAGGCTAAGTTTCTGTTTCCTTAAGTTTCTTTCTTGTAGATGTTGTCATAGGTGCTTAAGTCAATACCACCTTGTGCTTTGAACACCCTGTACCCCACCCCTAATGGCAAGGACAAGCACCTTTGCTCCTTCGTCACAAGCTAAGCCCATGCTTTGTAGCAGTCTTTCTGTAGCTTCATAGAATCATATCAGGAAAAACCTAACCACCCCCTTTAGACCCGGAACTAAAATTGTGTAAATATTCTTCCCTCCTGCCCTTCAGGGTTGGTGCCTGATCCCTTGCTGGGTGCTGACCGCCAGCTAGTAAACTTGCTTATCTCTGCGTCCGGCCTTGCAGGTGACTCAATTAAATAAGCACATTTGCCACAACAAAAGCACTTGCCTAACTCATGCAGGTCCCAAGTGTGGGTGTCAGGGTCTGTCAGGCGTCTGTCAGCACCCACAGGTCACAGAGCCACAGTGTGGCACCCGCACCCTAGGAACAGAGCAGGGCGTGTCTAGTTCTGTATCTCGGAGTGATGGGCTCCAGTGACAAAGGCTCCATATAATTTTTAAACTATCAAAATTAAGTTACTTTAGAAAGTTACGATTACGGAGCTGAAATGATGCCAAGCATAAAGAAGAAGTTGAAATGTGACCTTTAAAACAGCTGTAATTTCACAGTATCACATTGTGTTATTGTTTGTTGTGCTCAGAGATGTGGAACAGTCGTGGCGAACCTGTGGCACATATGCCGCAGCAGGCTCTTGCTGCTGTCATTCAAAACACTAGAAGGTGCGCCATCACTAACATAGGGAAATTCAGGTTATTGTAAGCCTTAGAAACCACACTGAATAGGATCACAAAATTTTACATCAAACTCTCACATTACGTGAGAGTTATACACATTACTGTACAATGAAAAATGAAGAATGGTGAAATATAGGGGGAAAAAAAGGAAAAAGTAATTTCCATCTATTTTCTTGAAGGATTCCCTGAATTCACCTCCGTGGTTTCTATTTACATATGGTCACTTATTTCTTTTTTTAATTTAGAAGGAGAAAAAATGTGACTTAATAAATTGCTTGTAGTAAATTATAACTAATGTGTTTATATAAATAGGAGTTGGGGAAGGGGAGGATAATACAGCAAGATTTCATAGAGCAAGTGATCTTTGATCTCCTGGGCAGTGGAGACAGAGGCGCATCATTAAAAGTGAGTAGAGTGAAAGCAAGCAATGGAGTAATTCTTTAATTAAAAACTTCGATCAGGGCATTCTAGGAAGCAAATTGGTTCTTCATGCTGTGACCCAATGCACTGGGGCTGAAAAAGGCATTGGAAAGGAAAGCATTTATCTCTGTGCCATTATTACTGTCAAAATCCATGTCATTCCTTTAATAAGTGATAATTACTAAGGTTGTCCTCATCAAAAGTCCTCACTGTGGCAGTCAGAACAACACCATTCCCACAAATGCCAATGCCCATGAATCCTACCCGCCATGTTGTACATCCAGTGTGACAGACACACCTAGGATTTGAGTTGGTTATGGACACTTAAAAGTGAAGATAAAACATTTCTGAGCGTCACACTGTAGAAACAGGCAGTTTCCGTAGTGGCTACACCTTCCCACACGCCTCCTAAGGGCCCCCAGCACCTCTTTGTTCCTCAGGCTGTAGATGAGGGGATTGAGCATGGGCGTCACGATGGTGCCAAGCACAGCTCCTACCTGGTCCTGCTCAGGTGTGTGGGAAGACGTGGGCGTCATGTAGATGAAGATGGCTTGGCCAAAGTAGAGACTCACTACAATCAGGTGGGAGGAGCAGGTGGCCAGGGCTTTGTTCCTCCCCTTTGGAGAGTTCCTGCCGAGGACAGTGAGGAATATAAGTGTGTAGGAGGCCAGGATGAGAACAAATGGGATCAGGAGAAACACGATGGTAGACACAAATTTCACCATCTCGTAGACTGACGTGTCTGCACAAGACATTCTCAGAATGGCAGGCATCTCGCAAAAGTAGTGGTTAATCTCCCTGGAGCCACAGATGGGGAAATGCATTGGGTAGACAGTGTGGATGAGGGCAGCAAGAGCTGCTCCAGTCCACACTGCAGCAGCCATCTGCAGGCAGACCTTGGGGCTCATGAGGACCGCATATCTCAGAGGGTTACAGACAGCCGCATAGCGGTCGTAGGCCATGAGGGTCAGCAGGATGCACTCCGCCAGGCCGAGGGTGAGGAAAGAAAACATTTGAGCTGCACAAGCAAAGTAGGAAATGCTTCTCTTGCCTTCGAAGTAGTTGGTTGCTGTCTTGGGCACTGTGCTGGAGATGTAAGCCAGGTCAATGACGGAGAGCTGGCTGAGCAGGAAGTACATGGGGGTGTGCAGGTGGGAGTCCAGCCAGATAAGGAGGATCAGGACAGAATTTCCGGCAAAGGCAGCAGTGTAGAGAAGGAGAATGATGAGAATCAGGAGCTCGGGGTGCCCAAACTCTGGAAAGAGCCCCAGAAGGATGAAGTCAGTTGAGGTTCCATTGGTCCACTCCATGTTTCATTCAAATTCTCTTATTTGGACTGAAAATCCTCAAGGGCAGAGTACTACCATGGAGAAGGTAGCAACTTTCTAAAATACATTTTATTTCTTGGTCAGTACCTCTTTGTTCACTGTAGCCAAGACTCTAAAACTGCACATTTTTGTAAAAGAATTTTTTTTTAGTTTAAGTGAAATCACTTTTCCTAAAAATTAAGTCTTATTTCACAATTATTCTGATATGGATGAATGAATATTTGATTCCTTTGACCCATAATCTCTGATGCATTCTTTTCCTGCTATTTTTGGATGTTTTAGTGAACCAAGGCTCTTGGTGCCCTTGAGTGCTGCCTATGCCTTTACTGCAGGTGTGAGTTTACCTGTCTCCACCCAGCAGGTCTGTGCTTCCCTTGGGCCCTTCTCAGCTATGCTCAAAATTTTAAATTATTAGCCAAATGAGGCAAGCTGTTTATTTTCCTAAGACTCAAAACTTTATTCAATTTCTTCACTTTATTCTTAGTGTGAATGATTATAACCTTTATCCTTGAGCTTGAATTATCTCCTTAAGCAGCACTCTAAGAGACAGTGGTTATGTCTCTTGATGTGTACATTTTCAGTCATTGTTCATGGCTTACAGAATAAAATAAGAATCTCTTAAACTATTTTAAAGTGTTATATAAAATCTCATGAATTGTTTTTAAGATCCTATGTTTGTAGACTGTCCCAAGTCCAATATTTAACACCTTATTTTTTTTTTTTCTTAGGACAAATGAAGGCCTATATCCTCACACATCTGACAACAGCTGTCTTGTAAATACTCATTTCTGAGGTGAATAAGTTGATCTCCTTTGTGTATTTTGACAACTCATATCCATTGTCTTTTCAAGCAACCACCACTGGGAATTTTCTCTTATTACTGATAGTACACCTTAGATACTTTCCTATGCCAATCTTACACTCTCCCGCCTCTGGAGCAGTGAAAATAAGTGTACAGGGTCTGACAGCCGATGGAAAGAGCAGAGTGCAGTGTCACAGCTTCAGGCAGAGTCACAATATGCTTTGGGCAGCACTTTGTACCTGGAAATTTTGTTTCCTTGAGGTACCAGGGACTCTGGAGGCCTCTGGGTTTCTGGGCTGCCTTTGGGATGCACCTCACATAGGGCTCACCTGTATTCCCAATCTTTGCATTGTGAATTCTTCCCCTCTACATAGAGCTCTTTTCCTATTGGGATTGAAATGATGGGAGAAAGATGTACTATTTTATATTGAAAATAGTATAAAATCTATAGTAATATGTGGTAAAAGTGAATGCTATGTTTTTATTATGAATAACTTAGTTCAAACAGTGTCTTTCTTGAGTTTGGAAATTAATGTACAGTTCAGTGATTCAGTTTTTTTCCAAGTGCTACTTGATCTCAAAGGCTACTTGCCTTCTTCAAAATGATATTAAATCAATGATTATTAATAAATGATTGCACATCTAACTTTAATACATCACAATTTTAATCCACTAGCAAACTACAACAAATCAGATACTCAATCTTGACTCAATGACCTGCAAGCAATATATTAAGAAAAATATTGCAAATTATTTTCTGCTAAAATACATGTTTTTGTTCTCAAGTGGTCAATACTGATGAACTTTGTTCCTAAGAAATGGGGCAGTGGAAAGTTAACTGTGGGCTGCCTCGAGCATAAATAGTGAGGCACTTTCCTTTCACTCTGGGAAGTCAAAGTAACTGCAACTGTGTCACACTCTGCCTTCTCCATTGCATAAGATCTGAGTCTTAGTGGTTTACAATCAAAGACGCTCCACAGAAACATTTTTGTGTGAGTCAAAATGCAGACCCTGTTTCCAATGTGTAGACACAACCTGTCACCCACTGTTTCCTTGCTTCTCCCTCACTGTCCTACCCTCTCGTCTGGAAAACAGTGTCCAAGGAGGCTGAAGGAGTTGCTTGTCTGCAGAATAGGAGCAGCGCTCCTCCCAGCCCGGGAAACAGCAACCCCAGAGGCCGGGCTGCTGGCTGGGCTGTCGCCCCAAGGGCGGTGCGGGGGAGGAACGAGTAGCACTGATGGTAGCACAGGGCCGGTAGTTGGCGTGATGGGGATCCCCTAGGAGGAAGAGCCCTTTCTCATATGATTCAGGAGGAAGCAGCGATGTGTCTTTGTGTGTCCTCGTCAGGCATTGGCTTGAGGAAAACTAGGACACTGAAAGCTTCTTCCAAAGTCTCTCTCCACTCTTCCACCTCTCCAGCCATTCATTTACTGAGCTATACATGGGAAATTTAGTTTTTACTTCCTGCCTCTTCAATTCATTGAAGAAATGCATTTCAGACACCATGACTCTGTGCTGGAAGCACCCTTCTTTTCATGTGGTCTAAACTCACCTGCTCCTGCTTTTCAATGGTTTCTGTTCAAAATCTGTGGTTTGAGGACTGGTTGAATGGCCAGAGTTAATGTCCTGCATAGAAAACAATCATCTTCCCAGTAAGTAGGTTAACAGCTTCCTCCTCCAGCCTTCAGACTCCCATTTACTGCTGCTTTATGCACATCAGGGCTTTCTTCATGTGTGCCGCATCTCTTGGCATTAAGTTAGCCAATTCTCATCTTGAGAAGTTGATCTGACATCTCCCAGTCCACTGAAAGGGAGCATCTGTGGTTCTTTTCTGTACCTGGTTCAGGTCTGGAGCCATTTGTGATGGCTCACTGCCATCTTCTGGACCTGATCAAATGTTCCCATAGCTTCTTGTGCCACGGAACTGGGGAGCCCGTGAGGACTATCTCATGGGAGTATGTCCCCAGACTTCAATTAATCCTAGACCCAGAATAAGTGCAGGGCTCTTAGAAACCTCTTATGAAAACAATCACTGTCCAGTATTCCGTACTGAGGCCTGCAAAATAACACAGCTGAGTTTCTATTGTCTGTGGAAATGGAAACGTTAAAGAAATCCCACATTTCAAATGTGATAGCTAACTACTTGAATAATTTTTAAAGAATAGAGAGGGAAAATAATTTTTAAAAAGTATATCAAAATAAACGTAAACCTTGAAGCAGGAGCAGAATCCTGGGGGAAAAGCTAGTACAGCACACACCCCATGACTATGCTTATTCCAAATTCATTCCAAGTTGATACGTGTTTGAATATTAGTTTACCTTCTCACAGTCTGTTTTACACTAGGGAAGGGAAGGGAAGGAATAAATTGAGCAGTATTAGTTGTGATTGTTTTAGTTAGAGAATTAAAAAGAAACCTTCTCCAAAGGAAACAACGAAACAGATAAATGAGGAACCTGGAGTGTTACATACAGGATAAACTTGAGTCATTTGTAGAAAAGGGGATGGATCCTGAGACTAGAATATCAAGTGCATAAGTCACACAGAAGGCTCAGTACCATGGTTCCTCTTATGTGAGGAACCAAAATATAAATAACTTAGAGAGAATAAGGAAGGAGAGGCGGCAGGAAAGAGGGAGGCACATATTTTAGGAAAGGGAAAGGGGATCCGGGGAGGTGGAAAGGGTAGGGCAGCAAAGATGACCCCGAGATGAAACCAGGCATGTGCACCAGTTCTCCAGGATGAGTGTAATTATGATGTATCACAGACAGGAACCAATAAAATATTTTATGAGTCAAATCATTTCTGTCCTAGAAATAAACTTTATGACTGTTATTTTAATGGGGAGATTGCAGTGGTATTTGAGTTCCCTCAGGGAGAAAGTTCCCTCAGGAACTAACTTGGTCAAAGGGCTGGACACCTGCTGTCCTCAGGATCATTAGGAGAGTGCTAAACAGGGTCAAGTTTCTGTGTGCACCTCTGATGGCACATTTTTATCAACTGATAAACACATTCTTTTATGTTTTTATTTAACGCACAACATTTAACATACACTGACGTTAATGTTAATTAGCATTGAACTTACTGAACTCCCAGCACCGTGAGTTATGCCTGAAGCAAGCTTCACTCACACAAATATTTGCCCCCATCAGGCACAGCACAGTTTCCCTGTTTTCAGCAACAATATGTTACTTCAGGATTGTGCTTGGAGGTCATTTTAAATAGCTAACTCACCAATTTAAAAATGCACCACAATGCGAAAAGCTTTGCACAGAGACACACCCCAGGAAACACTCACCCAAGGCATGGGAGCTGAAGCGGGGAGGCAGAGCACACTTCCCTGCCACAGTGAGGGGTAGGCGCAGCCAGGGACTCAGATTTTCAGGGCTCTGTGCATGCTCCTGAGTCCCTGAAAACGTCATGATTTGGGAGCAGCAAATTTCACTGAATAGGTAAGTTTACAAGTAAGGGATTTTCAAATGCCAAAGGTCAACTCTAAAGACAACTGATCATGCACCTAAGCTGCTTCTTCCTTAAGATATTCTTCTTAAATAAAAAATTCATTTACCAATGATGCTGCATTTAAAAAAATAATTTCCCTCGTACATCAAAATTTTATTTATATTCTAAGTTTTGACCCAAGATTTTTGCATCTTAACATTATTTGGACTTCTAAAGATACAAAGTCACCTTCATTTTAGTAATAGATATCCTCAGAATTCTAGGAATAAGATTAACTGCACCACTTTTAGTTTTCTTATATTTGTGTCCCCTTTTTTTTTCTTTTTGAGACAGGGTTTCGCTATGCAGTTCAGGCTCATCTTGAGTTGATTTTGTAGCCCAGGCTGGCCTCGAACTCACAACAATCCTCCTCCCTCGGCCCCCCGAGTGATGGGATTACAGATGTGCACCACCATGTGTGGCTGTCTAGGTCTTTAAAAAGTTAAATTAAGAGAAAAGACCAGGTCTTTTGGTAGACCTGGTCTTTTCTCTTAATTTAAATTTTTTTAAAGTTACATGCTGTGGATGCCTTTATATGAATTTTGAACCCTTCTTTTCATATTCACTCAGACCAGTTATGTCCGTCATATTTTTGCATGTGAATGACGCTGTATCCGCTTTCTATTGTCTGTTGTTTTTACTTCCCCAAATTGCTCCCTACTGTTGCCCACCACTCACACTCCGGCTTCATTTGCTGAATCTGATACTCACTTTCATCCTTCTGCCCCTTTTATTTTGGGAGCGCATGTTTTTTTCACATTTACCATGTTCTTGGCTGCTTTTAGATTTAAAAATCATCTCTGTATTCATTTATTTTGAATTATTACTTTCAAAGGTAAGAAGATCATGAAATACTATCCATGTATGTTGACGATTTCTGTACAGCATTTCTATTACTTCATTTCTTGTTCTTATTTCCAGTTATCTGAATTAAACTCTAAAGTTTTTTGTATACACTTTCACATCTCATGATGCTGTTTTACATTTATCTTTCACTTCTGCTAAAAGTGATTAAGTAAGTTTAACTCACTCTTTATTCTTTTACACTTTGCAATTATGCATTCCTTCTTTAGTTTTGATTCTAATCTACTGGGGTTCTTTTTTTGCTTAAAAAGAATACACAGTTAATGTATTTATTATCAACTACTTAACAAGTTTTTCCCAAGCTTAGCAACTTAAAACAATGAACATTTATTATTTTTGTTTCTTGGGGCAAGATTGGGGATAGCTTAGCAGGTCTCTGGCTTAGGTCTCCCACAAGATGCAACCAAAATATTGGCCGGGCTCCCTGAATCTTGAGGAGCCGATGGAGCAGGATCCCTTCCCAGCTCTGCGGCAGGAGCTACAGCAAAAGGACCACTTCCTGCAGGTACCACCATGGACATTCTCATAAGCATTAGTCCTGAATTACACATACGGATGAACTGCATAGAGTGATTCATTACAGACTCTTACAATTTACATGACATCCCAGTACAGACTGATAGTAATAACTCTTACAGAACAAGCAACTGAACCATGATATTTTACTGATAAACAGTTCTCTAGTTCAGTTTGGAGAATGGCTGGACCCAGATGGCTAATGCAGTAATACAGCAGGGAATCAAGCATGGACTTGGATTTACGGTGAGAACTGAAATAACAGCTGATGGGGTGTCGTGTGCCAGGCACCAATATGCTTTATGAGTCCTGGTGTTTCACTGTGACTAGAAATGACAGCCTCAAGACAAGCATTTTGCTTCGATCTACATTTTTTTAAAGGATGCTCTTGCCCTTCTCCCTCATTTGAAATTGTGGGGAGATTTTTGTCTTTTCTTTTCAGTCAGTGCTTCAAGCAATGCAAGTGCTCAGCTTTCCCGAGTTCTTTGCTGTTAACTTTTGGGCTTCAGGAAGAGGGAAATTTCCCTTGGCAAAGCTTTATTTCTTCTCATCTGTGCCAGAGACCAGCCAGTCTTGCAGCACACAAGAGGAAAGACTTGTCTCCCCAAAGCAGTGATCGAAGGCAGCACACAGGAACGTCATGCGTTTTCTTAACCACTTCCCCTCAAGCTGCCCTCTCTGACAACATGACACCTGCCTTCCGAGTTATCCATAATAGTCTTACCATTTCCCCACTGCACAGTATGACTTTCTAATTTTCTGGCATTGGCTTTCTTTCCCTGTGAGCTCACCCTGACTTTTATAAAGTAAACCCCACTCAACCTATATGTTAGGTCACTGTCTCCCTTTCAACAGCTGTACTAACAAGGAGACCCACAGGAGGCCGATTTCTCTCTCACAGAAGAGCTTCGTGCAGGTGTGGCCAGATGTTCCTACTGGGTCATGCAGGAAGAACACTGGCCACCCCTCGCAAGTGTCCTCAAATGGTGGCTACTGTCTGGATTGTAGGATGGAGGAGGAAGTGACTGTTAAGACAAAGGGAATTTCCATGAATGAGCTTGATGGACATTTGCCGTTGTTGGCTATTATGGTGTCTTTGAAGATACCTTTTCTATGCAGGTATCTTTCCATCCCTCACCTCCTGTTCTCAGTACTTGCCCTCAGTTATCATGGCTGAAATGTAACTATTGATTCATTGTTGTTACTTTTGGGGAGAGATGACTGTGGGGCACCTCTGGTAAGTCGTTCTGTAGATGTCTCTCTCTAGACTATATTTTTCAATGTAATTCCAGAAGCAGAATCCCGAGTCAGCACATGCAATTGTTATGAGTGTCAGGTGAAGTGTTACGTCCCACTCTGAAGCAGCCGTTATATTCATTATTCCAAATGTCCATGTTAAATGCTTTATCTGTAACTTCTCAGCATCAGGAAAATGATTTTAAAAATATCTTTACCAGAGCCAGGTGTGGTGGTACATGCCTATAATCCCAGCACTCGGAAGGCTGAGGCAGGAGGATTGCCATGAGTTCAAGACCAGCCTGGGCTACATAGTGAGACACTGCCTCAAAAACAAAGATATCTGTACCAGCAGTTTCTCATTGTTGATTTAGTTAACATTCCTAATTTTACATATGTCTGTGACTTTGTTCACTCTGAAATGATTTTCCTTTTTTATGCTTTTTCTTATATTTTGATACTGTTTTTAGTTTTCATATTTACTTATAAAAATATTTCACATAGTATGCATATTAACTTTTTGCCTCTTTTCCCATGATTTTATTTTGACTTTATATTTCTTAAAAATATTTAAATTTCATTTTTTCATGTTATGGGGTAAATCATGATTGATTTTTTCCTTTATTGCTTTTGTGTATAAGAAGGACTTACATTTAAAGTTACATTCTTCATTTCATTTTTGGCAGCAGATTACACTCGGTCACAGGGAAGAGCAGGGAGAACAGGCCACACCAGAGGTATATTCAGTAGTATCTAAAAAGAATATACAATTAATATATTTATTATCAACTGCATAACAAATTTTTTTATCAACTGCAGACTTACTTTTCATTAAGGACTCTAGTGGATAAATTGCTTGTTAATTTAATTTTCACTTTAAAAGTCTAGTGGACAAAAAAAATTTACAAAGTAGAGATATTCAAGGAAAAACCGACAAGATATATTACTACACAAAATTTTGTTTATTTCAAAGCTATGATATTTTTAATGGCAAGGTATCAGTGAGACATTCTCAAATAGATAAGTATGATACAGAACAGTCTAGAAACAGACAAATATTCATGTGAACACTGAATTTACGACAAGGACAGTCTTCATGGAGTTGGAAAATAGTGCATTTTCATTAAGTGTTTAAACCTCTCCTACATGTTTAGATGGGAAAATGAATGTTGGCCCCTGCATTACATCATAAGTGGGAAAATTCCAGATGGGCTTTAGACTGAAACATGAAAAGCAAAACAATAAGCTTTTAGAAGGAAATATGCGGGAACAACTCATGAAGATGGGGAAAGCAAGCATGTCTTAGTGAGGACCCGGAAATACTGGCCATCATGAAAAATGCATAAAGACTGAAATGTACTGGCAGATGATCATGAATATTGTGAAAAAGCAAACCCCAGAGGGAGGGTGATATTCATAATTTGCATCCATGAACTTGTGTCCTGTCTGAGACAGCATTTGCAAAGGCACTCTTGTTTCAGTGTCTGTCTGGCACCTGGGGCTGGTGTTTGCCCCGTGTCTCCCCGACCTGAGTGGGGACTGACCCCTGAGCACGTGTACGTGCTGGGGACATACCTGGCCTCATCTGCACACACCCAGTGGAATCTGCTTCATGTTAAGAATGGTAATTTGCATGTGATCCACCTTTCAATATAAAGCATCAAGCTATTCATTGCCTATTCACGCTGCAATTTCTCTTTTCCTTGGAGCTTGTGCATGAGCAACTGTCCATATTCATTGCACTTTACTTTCAGTGTATAACATGGGATCTTGATCAGAGGCTCCACACCCCAACACCAAGAGTTGAGTTTGGGTTTGTTAAGTGAAAACCAGGAATTCTGACCACTAGGCCACGTAGGAACTTTGCATGTTATATTTTTGGAACAAAAGAGATAATAAAACTGTTAGAAGTGGCTTCATTTTTAAAAGTCACAAAGTGAGATTTTCTAAGAATCACATATGATTGATCTCCTACCCTGAAATTTCAAACCTGTGACTCCACCATCATAAACATGTGGAATGGAGCACATACTACAGCACCACTCCGATGCTGAAATGAGAAAGCTTAAGATGCCAGAGAGACCACATCAGGTGTGGTTTGTCCTGGCAGTGCAGCACATCAAATCAGTTGCAGTACCATGGAAAAGAATGATTTTGTGATTTTCTGTTAGAAATGCAAAACTCAAATTTTCGTATACAATACGTTGTGAGCTACATATAAGCACATCCTGGAAGGAAACTTTACATGATCCTTAAATTGGTGCCTTCAGGAGCTAAAATGCTATTTATTTACATAGTTCTATGATTTTCAAATTCTCAACAATAACCCTATCTTTAGATGAAAATTATAGGAGCTGGGGATATAGCTCAGTGGAATGAGCGCCTGCCTAGCAAGCGCAGGGTCCTGAGTTCGATCCCCAGTACCGCCAAAAAAAAAAAAAAAACTGAACTGTAGATGAAAATTATAGTTAAAATTTTCATGGCTAGGCATGGTGGCGCACACCTATAATCCCAGCACTTAGGAGGCTGAGGGAGGCAGACTGCTTCAAATTCAAGGCTAGCTTGGGTTACCAAGTGAGTTCAAGGCCTGAGCTGCATAGTGAAACCTTGTCTCAAAAAGACCTTTCATAACTTTAACAAAGCAAGTTGACAGAGGATGCTGCCTACCTGCCTGGCATAATAAAAGCAGTTCCTTAAGCACAGTACGACTAGCATCAATCCTACATCAGTTATAACAAAAGTTTTTAAATGCGCATGCCTAGTAGTTCTACATTTCTTGTAAATTCAAATACAATGATAATTAAGAAGTGGTTGTAATGTATTGTCAAAGACAAATATATACAACTTACATAAATGAAATGGTTGTGAATATGGGCACTGCATAAAAATGGCTGAAAGGAGAGAAAAGCCAAGCTATCAACTCATCTTTAAATTTCTGAATGGTGCATTTTGTTATTTCCCCTTTTTAACTTATATTTAGCTTCTACGTCTTCTACCATGATCAGTTATTACTAAAGTACAAGGAATCATTTACCTTTTTTTTGGCGGTATTGGGGATCGAACTCAGGACCTTGTGGTACTGGTGATGAAGCAAGGAATCATTTACATAAGCATGTTACCTATGCAGCCTCCAGCCTCGCGCTCTGTCCTCTCAGCAGCAGACGCAGTGACCTGGCTGTGTGAGGTTTGGTGGACACAGGCTACTGTTTCGCATTCAGCAGACAAAATAACAGGGCAAAGTCTTGCAGGCTAACAGTGCACACCGTTTTCTCTGAGGATTACAGGGTAGGCAATTAGAAACATCTACAGAGCTGGTCCCACAATGCACTGTAGACCCCGTGACTCCTCTGGAATTGTGCCCAGGGAGACACATCCGCCCAGCTTGTCACCCACCATGTGTCCCTTACTCCTGAGGTCAGCTGCTCTCCAGGGACGCTCAGCACATCAGTTAGCGTTGGGCCATCTGCACCTGCTGTGCAAAAACTTGCAGGGCCTCCTGCTGTTGTCAGAGCAGAATGAACCGTATGAGAAACCCAGACTTTGTGTGCGGAGAAATTCCTGGAAGATGTTTCTGGTGGTGCAAGTCCTTCATCAAGGGGTATGGCGTCTCTCCTTCCAGCCTGGTAAGAAGGCACTTGTGTTATGTGCTTCCTGCGCATGAAGACACACATGCACTTAGTATGTATCATCAGATTGAAGTTCATCTTTACACACAGAGATAGAATTTAGAAGGTGCCGGCCCCAAAGCATATCACAGCGGCCCCTCTCAGCCACCCCATCAAGAGGAGAGTGCACAAGCGGTGCCTACTCCACCTGAGATAGGGGACACTCCAGTGCCCCACGGTGTGCCCTGAGGGCCAGAGGCACCAGGTGACCACACCGACCTGGAGGCTTCTCCTGGTCCCAGGCTTTGGCCCCAGATGGTGAACCATTTCTTTCAGGCAAATTTTACTTAAAAGCAAATGACTGTTAATTTTTTTCTCTGAAAAGTGGGCTGGTGAAATAACAGCCTTCTCCTCCCCGGGTGCTCTCGCTCTTCTCTGCTGCTTTCCTTGGTGATGGGGGTGTGTGGCACTGGACTTCCGCCGTCCCCAGAGAAGCAAGAATTTTCTTTGACCTGGACAGTTTCACTAAGCTAAAACTTGTGGCATCCAGGAATTAGCTTTGGAAATAACAATATACCTTTACAGCTTTCATTGCTTGTAGATAGATACAATTGCTGTTTTTCTTTCACAGGCTGGTCCAAGCCTATGTCCTTTCCTACAAGAGTACATGATTGATTTCCCTAGAAAGAACATTTTTGCTTTGCAGCTCTGGTCTGGGTTTCTGCGTCTGGGAAGAGCTCTCACAGAACCTGTTTTCCTCTGGCACTCTCGGTCAGAACAACAGATGAATGAAAGGCCAAGAAATGCAGCATCCGCTGCTGGCTTTATTCTCCCGACTAAGTCTTAAATGTCTGACTCTTGCCTAGTGTGCTAATGAACTGCATAATCACTCCTTTTATAAACCACCAGGGAGGGCCTGGGACAGGGTCTCATTATGTCAACCCAGAGGTGATTGGCTCTGCCAGGAGCTCCTCTTGTCCTGACCACTGTTGCTATTTGGACCCTTCTATTGGGATAGAGTTTAAAATATCTTTTACTCTTTTTGCTGCAAAGCCAGACCAAACAATGACTGCTCCACTCTCTCAACTGTAGAAACTTCTGGAGTTTATTGTATTTTTTTTACCTCTTTCTCTCCACTTCCTGGTTTTCCTTTGAGACATAGGTGAAGCTCCCATAGCTACCACTCAGTTAGGGGTGTGTGTGTATGTGTCTCAGTTGGTTGTGTGCATGTCTCGTTGGCCTCAGCTTCTATCATGAGTCCTAGAATACTGTGACTTTCACCTTCCTAGCTGTTTCCTCTCATCTGACTAAACCTGCATTGCCTTGCCTGGGGCAAGGCTGGGAGCTTGGACCTGGGTTTTTTACTGTGAGTCCTGGGAAACCTAAGCAGGATGTCGGTGCAACATCCTTGGTTCATTTATTTTTCCTTCGTAATCTTAGATATTGTTTCATTACCTTTTGGAAATTACTAAAGGAAGGTTTGAAGTTTAAGGAATTTACATTTTATCTTCATGTTTAACAAATGACTTTCTGCTCTAGGAAAATTTAGTCCCTTAATTATCCATCTAGTTGTTACTTTATTAGGGTAATTACAATTTTCTCAAATAATCTACCATTTGTTATGGCCAGAAATATGAGGTTTAACTGCTGAAAGTGCCTTCAGTTCCATTTGGCATTGAGACTTGACGTTCTAGAGCAAGCTGTTAAGAACTGGCATTTTACTCTCACAGTCCTGTGTCTTCTTGGGTTTCTGGTCCATCAAAGGACCAGAGTCACTGTTTTGTCCAAGTGAGGAGTTCATCATTTTAAAAATGGGTTTTTCTATTTTGACACATATTCTCTAAGTTTCAGTTAGATTTTCTGATGTCCTTGCGCAGGTGAGATGGGAGGAGACCAAGGGTGGAAAGGAAGGGCGGGGACAGTTTCAGAAAAGTAATGGAAAGGAAGACTGAGCTTATAGTCCAGAAACTATCGCTTGGTGGAATGTTCAGAAATTATCTTCTGATTCCTTCATCAGCCTCAGCAGGAAAGCAGGAAACCTAACTCTGAGACTGTGACAATAGGAAGGAGGAGTGAGCCCTTTGCAAGAGTTGAAAGTGTGAGCTTTTCCTACAGGCAGGAGGGGTGTGAACGCCCTAGGTGCCTGGTGTAATTGTCTGGCAGCACCTGGGGCTACTTGAATTTAGAAGCCACATGAGAGAAGCAGTTCCCATCCATGTGGAATTTAACCCCACCTTTGGTGGACTGGACGTCTAGGAGAGCAGAGAGATGGCGTTATCAGGGGTTGTGGCTTGGCAAAGGGAGAGGGGAATGGATGTTGGGGTCAAAGATCTCCACTAGGAATTAATTTAATTTGTTTATCATGACATTACACTGGCTACACTGTGCAGTGAATGACAGACCAGGAACATTTCATAGTCAATAAGCTGGATTTGAAGGAGGGCTGATGCACCTTCGAAGAGATAAATCTGATGGACAGAAGGAAGGGGTCAGCAAGTGAGATGCCTGACCTAGCTCTTGCTCTGTGGACAGCATTTTCTTTTCTCATGCTTTCCAGGATTTTAGGATTATGTGTGACACACATACACCACTGTTATTTCTAAACATGCTAAAAGTATCAGAGGCAAAATAAAATGGTATTTCTTCTGCCTGTCTCATAAATACTGTAAGTTGTGGGGCTTAGCGTACTGTTTTCTCCTGCATATCTCCAGAGTCAAGCTGGGAGACTTGTTTCTTCTTGTTGCTAGGAAACAAAGACATTTAGAAAACCATCTTAAAAGAAAAAGCAAACAAAGAGACTAGTCTTGGCCAGGCCAAGGTATTTTGAAATATCAAAGAGGAAATTATGCTAATTGTAATAACTTCTGTCTATAAAGAGTCTGAGTTAATAATATTAAAGACCAGTCAAAGGTTATCAAGAGGTTACATCACAAAAGAAACATGAGAGTGTGTTTGATTTTAAATCACCATTATTAAGTTGGGTAGATGTAATACATTTAGGTGTTTTCTATTTGCTTTCTTCAGGTTGCAAAGAATAAATATGCATATCTCTTTATCTGTGTACCAAGAGCAGAATAACAGGTATCTGTAAGAAAACCATAGAGTTCAGAAAGAGAGACAGAGTGGTGCTGAGAACAGCAAAGGTGACCAGCACCATGGGTCTCACAGAATAATCAGGTCAGAGAAGGGTGCGTGGTCTGTCACTAGGTGATGGATTGGCTAAATTCCCTGTGGAGGAACGGGGACTTTGGTGACTTCATCTTTATTCATAGGGAGAAGAGCCCTGAGGCTAAGCCTCCCACATCCAGTGATGTTGCAGATAACTCAATAACATAAATGTACACTTAGACAAACCTCTGACCAAGATTTGAGGGGTAAAATGGGGAGACTCTGAAATCCCACTGACTTTTTAAATTCAATGTTGGGTATAAGGAGGGTTCAGCCAAAGAAACACCAGGTGAGGCTTAAATTACCTCAGAAGAGTCAGCTGACTGCTGAATGTTAATCCTTAAAGCTGTACTGATCTGAGGGAATCATAACTTTCTTTGGTGTCTTGAAAGATGAGGACCATCCCCAAGAGACAAAACCTCTAGAAATCCTGAAAATATGGTTTAACCACAGACCTCATGACTCTGTAATAGTTTGTGAGAATGTGCATATGAATTTTATAAAATCACATCCATGTGAAATTATTACTTCCAAAATATTATATTTAACTGACACATTAGAAATTTCTTCATACAAGGAGTGATTGAAACCATGATAGATGTTTGAATGAAAGAATTTATCATAGTAAGTGACACATTGCCGTTAATCCCACCTCAAAATCCTCCCCTTGCTTTAAACACACCTATCCCATGATTCTTCCCCTTTCTGCAGCAGTTCTGCAGGCACACTTTTCTGAATGTCTTTATGATGTGTGATCAAAAATATAGTGCATGCTGCTGCTGAGTGGCAGCCAATGGAAAGGCAGAAAAAAAAAAAAGGAAAGGCAGCTCATAAAAATAAAAACATCGTGATGTGTCCTTATCCAATGTATTTACCCGATCTGGCACCATGTGCCTTCTGGTTCTTCTCAAGTCAAAATGACCATGAAAAGGAAACACTTTGCATCGGTCCAGGCCACCAAAGCAGCCAGGACAGTGCAACTAAAGACATTCAGGAAAGAGGACCCCAGAAAGTGACAAGGACCCTGGGATGAGTGTGGGAGTAGTCTGAAGCCAGTGGGAGCAGTCTGAAAGGAATTAATGACCATGAGTCTTTTACTGTAGTATTTTTATGATTTAAATCACATTTTACCTCATTTTTATCATACCACATGTTTATGTAATGCTGTGATGGTTAATCTCATCAACTGGATTAAGCTGAGAAACACCTGGCGAATTAGGAAAGCGCACTTCTGCACGGGTGTGTCTGCGAGACTGTCTTCAGTGACAGCTGACACTGGCCAGAAGACTGATAAGACAGACCTGCACTGACCCTGAATGTAGCCAGTAGCATCCAACAGGGTGGAGACCCGGATGGAACACAGCAGCAGGAGGAGGAAGCTCACCAATACCTCTCTCTCTGCGCATCTCTGCCTTTAGGTTGGTTAATATTTATTTGGTTGTCCTCAGTCTCCCGGTAACAGACTTGGTACTGGGTTTTAAGTTTAAAGCCAGGACTGAATTCCCCCTCCCTCCTACAAAGAGAAAAATGTACGGAGTTTGGGGAAGGTGACCCAGGCAGCTCTTCCTCCCTGCCTTCATCACTGCGTCTTTTCTTATTGTTATACTAAAGCCAGGCACTGCAGTCCTTGCTATTGCTTCCTTGCTCTTGTGAAGGTGGCTTGGTGCATGAATAGCTATTCTGACTTGGGTCTCCATGAAGAGAAGACCAGTGGAGGATCTCACTCTGTCAACAACTAGCTCTTCCTTCTCTCTGTGTAGAATAAAAATGAAAACATTTTAGAAAAATTGACAATGTCCCCCAGTGTCTTTATTGATATGTTTAGAGGAACCTGAGATAAATTTCATCTAGTGAATACTTTTCTTGAATTGGATGTATATGACTGCTTTGGCACAGTTAGTTGCTTAAGAGATATTTGAACATTGAGAAAATATGTTTATTACATTTGCACACTTAAGAAATTTAAAATTAAGAAGCACAGGCATTACTGATACTTTCTTCCAAAAGTGACCCTTGAAAGTCAAAGGTGAGGAAATATCTGTAACATTAGCCCTATAAAATCTCCTGGGAGAGGGATGTAAGCATTACAGGAAAATACTACTGTATACTAACATCTTGAAATATCAATTTATTTAAGTAAACATGAGGAACATTTTTGTGGGGACCCAAAACCCGAAGAGAAATATTGTAACTTCAGTAGGATGGACAGACAACTTTGTTGAGAATATAAAGAGTATATTCCCATTCTACTTGGGGGGTAAGAGTCATAATTCCACATGCTCTTTTTTGTACAGATCTACTTCTGATCTTGGAAAATCTGTGATTTCCTGGAGTTTTTAAATGAAAGGGAAGAAAATACTATTATGCCTGGTACCTGAGTGCTTATAACTAACACCCAGTTTACTTTCATCCTTCAGGTAAAATCATTGTAACTGATCCCCAAATCATGTGGCTGGCCAACCAGACGCTGGGTAGTGACCTCTTCCTGCTGGGGATTCTCAGCCAGTCCTGGAACACCGGCTTTCTCTCCTTGTTCAATTTCGGTCTGTTTCCGATGGCTGTGTTTGGAGATAGCACATTATTCTTCTGATCCATACTGACTCTTCCTTGCATACGCCCATGTACTTCTTTATCAACCAGCTCTCTTTCATGGACCTGACATATGTTTGTGTCACTGTGCCCAGAATGCTGGTGAACCACCTCACCAACGTGGAGACAACCACAGCCACCGGGTGTGGGACCTAGATGTGTGTGCCTGATGATGGCAGGCGCAGAGTGCTGCCTTCTGGCCTCCGTGGCCTGTGACCGCCGTGTGGCCTTCTGCTACCCTCTCCGTTACCTGGTCCTGATGGACCGCGGGGAGTGTCTCCTCTGGCATCTTACTGTTGGTTTGTGGGCTCCCTAGATGGTTTTGTCCTCACTTCCACTATCATGACCTCCCCTTTCTGCAGGTCCTGCGAGATCCACCATTTCTTCTGTAAGGTTCCCACTCTGTTGAAGCTCTCCTGCTCAGACACCACAGCCTACAAGATGTTCATGTATCTGTGCTGTGTGCTCATGCCCCTTATCCCCGAGACAGTCACTCTTGCCTCTTACTACTTTATCGTCCTTACCATCAGCAGGATGGCTTCCACTGAGGGCCGGAAGAAGGCCTTCACCACCCGCTCCTCCCACGTGACCATGGTCAGCCCCATTTAGGAGCTGCTCTCCACAACTACATGTTCCTCTGTTCCATCCACACCCCCGCAAAGGACATGATGATGTCCTCTGTCTACATCATCATTATACCTGTCCTGAGTCTTGTTCTTTACAGCCTCAGGAGCAAGGATGTCACAGGGGCTCTGAAGAAGGTGCTGAGGATGCGGACACTCCACACTGAAGCGTGAAGAGGTCAGTCTTCTTACAGAGGGTCCCCTTCTTCACTTCAGGTGTCCTTCCTGCAACTGCCAGCTGGTTGGGGTGGCCAACCATCAGCCTCCCTGAGTTTTCCCTCTGAGGATTTCAGCCCAATTTTCTTCTGTCCACCAATCTGTTGTTCATGTTTAAGATGAAACTCACTTTCCTTTTCTCATAACATTAACCTCTATTCTAGCCCCTTGACCTGGTGGCTTTTTTTTTAGATTACAGTTGAGAAATATGAATGTTGTTCTGTGTTGGTGGTGTCCAGAGAAACCTTTCACTGTGAAGAGCATTTAACAGCACAGACTCATGACTGGTGTGAATGAAACCACATTCTGAGTAGTCAGCATTCTCTCCTTCACCGGCCCTCAGCATGTGCCACCTCATTTGACCTACTGTGGGCCGCCTCAAATCACCCACATTTCCCAGACGACAGGGCCTGTTGAAGCTGCCCTGACTTGGTCCACACAGGAGTTGCCAGGGTTTGAGTTGACACGTAAAATGCTAGAACCTTAGAGAGTCTAGGTTGATAGCATTGACTTTCAGGTTCTTATTTTCAGTTTTATCTAAGTTCCTATTTCCCATGAACACATGTGAGCCATTCTTCCATGGTAGTAGACCAAAGCCACGAGCTATCCAGATGAGTTTTGGAGTTGTAGCTACTCACAGCCTCTCTCAATGAGAGAACCAGAATTTTCTCACATTCTCCTTGTTTATGCCATTGATGACATGTATTCAGAATGTAATTTCATATATATATATGCATACACACACACATACACACACGTATCCTTATTCTTTATTTAACAAATAATAATGAAAATAATTACTATGTGTGTTCTCACCAGGCAATAACCTAAGTGCGTTACATCTATGGTACTCTTATTCTCAAAGTCTGTTATCAGCTTTATATCAACCTAAAGTTGATATAAATAAGATCCCATGGGTTTGAGTAACCTGAACAAAGTTATGGCATTTCAAGGAGCCCCACAGAGTCTCAGACGAGGCAGGAGACTGCTGTCTCCACTCCCATGGGGGTCTGCAGACTTTTCCACACTGCATTGCCTCTCCACGCAGCAGAGCATACTCCAGTCCTGGCTTTCAGAAAACTTTTCCTCTCTGTTGAATGCTATTTTTCTAAAACCTTATATGACTATAGCCTCCTTTATTTAGGCTCCAACTCATTCATTCATTAATTCATTCATTCATTCATTCATTGATTTGACAATTAACTTCTAAGTGCTTGCTACACGTCTACTGTTCTATGCATTGAGGCTATAGCAATGAGAAAAACTGAAGAGAATACATCCTCTCAGCACCTATAGATGTAAACAGAAAATAAATATAACAAAGCAAGACAATGTGCAACACTGTCAGGAGGTAAGTGGCAGGACATACTAAGCAGGGTATCCGTTTTCTTTCATTTTACATAAGAGCCTGGGCTAGTTACCACTGTGATTAACACTGGACAAAGACTATTTTCAAGTTGGTGAGCAGGTAGATATTAGGGGAAGTGCATTGTAACCACAGGGCAGAGATAATGCAGATTTCCAGGACAGTGTCTGCCCTGTGTTGGGGAACCTGGGTATTTGAGCAGTTAGCACTGAGGAAGAGATAGTAGAGCTCAGTATCTCTCCAAAAGACTGGACTTGTGGCCCTGAATCAAGGCCAGCATTTTTCTGTAGCTGTTGGTTTCAAGCAGGAGCCGAAAGTGGTATCTTTCTATGGTCTGTTGGCCATTTCAGAACTTTAGAAATGTAATGGTCAATTCATTAGAAAGTAACAAATAACTAAATAAATTTTATGAGAGGACTTCAAGATGACGACCGGGTAGGCAGCAGAGAGAGAACTTCCCGGAGGAATGCCACTCAGACAAAGGACAGAAGGGAAAGAGGTGGGTATGATGAACTCAGGAAGGATCTGAAATGGGAATTGAAGCCCTCGGAAAGACTAAGCAAAACCTCTGCTGGAGGAAAGGATCAGAGATCCGCCATGGTGCAGTCGGAGGGAGAGGAGAAGGAGGAAGTCACCGTTCCAAGCACACCTTTGGCCCACGCCCTTGTTCCGGCATTTGCAGCTTCAGCTTCAGGGACCCACGCTCAAGGAAGCCTTCCGACTCGGCCAGGGGAGAGCGGAGTTCCGAGAGCTGGTCCAGGGCTGGAGAGAGGAGGGCGCAGCCAGGAAAGGAGGCAATGGTGGTCGGGAGCAGTTGTGAAACCAATGTGAAAATGAGAGGTTGCGACAGCCACTGGGGCAGAGTCCCCACCCTGAGGCAACCTTCCTAATCAGCGCCTGGAGAGAATCAATGCAGCTAGTACACAGCCCACCACGCCCGGCTCTGCACCTGCCTCGAGATGGTGCCCCCTGCCTCTCGGCTGGGTGAGCGGCTACCAGCGGAGAGCAGCGGGGAACCTCTGCAGTGAGCTGCGGTGGCTCCCAGGGATCCGGCTGAGGAGCAGATGGGGGCTCCAGCACAGCAACAGGAGGGAGATGCAGATGGTGGTGGATCGTGTGGCTCCACACCCTTCTCACTCCAACATCAGGCAGGAAGCACGAGCCGGGTTGCCAGGGCTCAGCTCCCACCCTGAACTCTCTCTGGGAGCACCTTGAGTCTCGGTGGCTTGAGCAAGCACCGCCTGTTCCTGGCAACAATGGGATGAATCCACGGTCTTCAGGACTCACCCCAAACTATTAATGTGAGCACCAAGAGGGTCTCCTTACAGCTTGCACATATGAACCTTGCATGAACCCATAGCATCAAATTAGATGAAAAGCAGCAGACCGGGAGTCTGAAAAACAACATACTCTATACAGCAGACCCGAGAAAATCCTCCAACTCTATTCTAGAACTAATCTTTAAACTCAGTTCATACCCTGAACTAACACAGTGAGAACAGGCTGGGGAGATTTCAAGCCCTTATACCAAGCATCGTAAGTCCATCCAATGCCCAGCTTCAAGGGGTGGGGAACGGTAATACTGGAGATCAGGAGGAGGGAGGAGGAGAAGAAAGGGCCTCTGGTATCGAGGCAATGGAACAGAGCCGAATGGGTCACTGTGGGCACCCCAATGGGGATGCGTGCCCCATGGCTGCTCCACTGTGGGCCCTGTGGCTGCTCTGCTGAGGGCCCTGTGGCTGCTCCACTGTGGGCCCTGCGGCTGCTCCACTGAGGGCCCCGCGGCTGGTCCGCTGTGGTCCCCATGGCTGCTCTGCTGTGGGCCCCGCTGAGGGCGCCCCATTGACTGGACCCGTCCCCACCCATAGCATGGCAATGGGGCGGAGCTGGGCAGTCTGCTGTGAGCATAGGTGCTTTTCCACCTCCGACCATGGCAGTTTGTATACACCCATGTATGCTATAGTATAGTCTGAGGTAGCTATATCTCTTCCCAAGGCAAGAGTCCAGGGGTATAGATAAACCCAGGAATACAGTTATTATCACAGGGAAGATGACTAATTGAGTGGTAGGGCAATGAAGATGAGGGAGGAGAAAATTGAATGATCAAATGGGCCATCATCTGTGTAACTGAGTAACATGTGAAGGTAACATTAAGTAGGACAGCATCCAGAGCTAATTCCCTTCTATGTTCTCTATAATTTTGTATTTCCTCAATCGTTTTTGTATTAACAGAAGTGAAGATAACTTTATATTATACAGCATCCAGTGCTAATTCCCTACTGTCTTCTCTATAGTTTGGTATTTCCATTAACGTTTGTGTGATAACTAATGTGAAGATACCATTATGTAATACAGCATCCATCCAGTGCTAATTCCCTACTATGTTCTGTATAATTTTTTATTTTTGATATTGTTTCTGGCTTATTCTGGTTCATATGTCTCCATTCTTTTGTCTTTAAAATAAAAAAAGGAAATAAATATATGAGAAATGACAAAAGAAATACTGGACTCATCCTTTCATTTTATCCTAAGCATATGTGGGCAAGAGCTCCACCAAGGGCCTTGATATGGTCAAAGAGGGATCATAAGCTTATGCTTACTCAGATGGAAAGCCACATGAAAGATTAAGGAAAAGGCAACAGTCATTAGTGACAAGTATTTCCAAGGTGTCCCTGAGGCAAAGACTAAAGGAAGTGTGCTGAATTTAGAAAGGAACCATGTTTGGTGGTCTTCCAAGCACAATTTCAGAGGCACGTGGGACAGCAGCCAAGCTGAAGTGGGCTGTTGGGGCCCAGGCTGTGCGAGGGTGAAGGTGCTGCCCACACAGTCCTCTGGCTGTGGGGAAAGCTCTTATTTACAGCCTCTGAAGGCAACATAAGGCCACAGCTGAGAGCATTTGGCTTTCGCTCCCCGTCCATCGCAATAATTGCCAACCTTAGAGGTAAGACAGTTTTCCCAGTTAACAAGATTTACTGCCTGGAATTTCTGTGTTCTAACTTGTCAAGAGCCTTTTCATTTTTGTGGGCTTTTGCCTCAGATATGCCCTCCACTTCTCCACACCCCCCTGAATTCTTAAGGACCCAATAAATATGGGCAGTCGAGAAAAGTCTTTGTCCTTGCTCCAAGAGAGTTCTGACCTTCCTGGACCCTATTTTCTCTCTCTTTTATTTAAGCCTTCTCTGTACACTCACTTTAGGGGATTGAAATCTTGATCAGCTTCTGATAGTGGGCTGAGGGATAACACATGAGTGAAATTTAAGCTTGAGAGGTAGACAATACATTTCAAAATCCAAGCACTAGATACTTTTTAAAGCGGACTTGAGAAAAATTTGGAGAAAACAATTTTCATCTACTAATATTTTTCCCTGAAAGGTTGAAGTAATTTCAACTGTTTTCATCAACATGATAAAAATATTTAAGATAGGGTTTATATATTTATTTATATTCATCCCTAAAAACTTGAGAAAAAGTTTTAATTTTGCAGCATGCCAGGTTCATGAATGAAATTTAGGACATGATCAGGTAAATCTGTTGTATTAATTTTCCATGGCCACCATAACAGAGTATCAGAGTCAGAGTGGCCTAAAACCACATGAATTTAGTCTCTAATGGAATGCAAGCAAGAAATATGAAATCAAGGTGTTTGGGGACTATAGGCCCTCCAGAGACTCAGGAGAATCTGCCCTTAGCAGAATTAGATTCTTATGACCATAGGGCTTCCTTAGGTCCGGGCTGTGTCACTCTGATCTCTGTATTAGTGGTCATACTTCTTCCTCCTGTGTTGCAAAACATCCTCTTTTTCTGTCCCATACAATCAAATATAAGGATATATGTGGCTGCATTTAGAATCCATCCGGCTTACCTAGGGCAAACATCTCTCGTAGTACTTAGCCACGCTTTTGTTACATATGGACATGGATATACTTTGCAGGGGTGCTACGATCCATCTCCTGCATCCATAACACATGAAAAGTGGGAAATTCTTCTCCTTCCATCCCAAGGAAGTGTGGGAAAGATGAAAGAAGTGACATGAAGGGAACAGGACCCAGAACCTTATTAATTTTTAGGCTTCTAGTTTATTCTACATTATTACTGGAATTTCTATTGTTAATGATGGCATAGTTTTCTTAAAAAAAATTAGTTTCCACTGAATATCAATATATAGTTTGTCTTTGTTCACTGACATTACTTCAGTTCCTATTCTCTCCTCTCTATGGTGCTGGAGGTTAAACTCACACAAGAAGGCTGAACACTAAGATCCTCAAATAGAAGTGGAAGAGATATCCATCCCAACCCATGCACAAACCTCAATATAGAAACACAAGAAGTGTGGAAAAATAAGGCAACAAGACTCTTCCAGATGCCCGTAATTTTTCACTAACCGAATATAAAGATATCAAAGTGATTAAATGCCAAAGAATTCAAAAGACTGATTTATAAAATAATTAATGACTTCGGGCAGAACACAATCAAACAAGTGAATGAACTAAGGAAAACACTGCAAGATGTAAAAGAGCAATTCAAAAAAGAAATACAGATTCTGAAAAAAAACCATAAATTCTGGAAGTTAAAAGCATAATAAGTCACATAGAAACTCAGCGGAAAACCACACTAAGAGAGAAGTCCAAGCAGAAGTCAAAATTTGAGGGCTTGAATATGAGGTTAAGGACATTAATCGGGTGATGACACTGACTTGGGAAACCAAAAAACTATGAGCACAATATCCAAGAACTCTGGGCCATGGTTAAAAGACCAAACATACAAATGTATGGTGTGGAAGAGGGCTCAG
Source organism: Dinomys branickii (assembly GCA_004027595.1). NCBI lineage: Eukaryota > Metazoa > Chordata > Mammalia > Rodentia > Dinomyidae > Dinomys > Dinomys branickii. The sequence continues at coordinate 48,383 of PVLD010007375.1, read as the reverse complement.
AGGTTCCTACTAATGGCATGAAAGTTCTATCTAATGAAATAAAATATAAAACTTCCAAAATTGGGGGGTACAGATATCCGCATACAGGAGGTATTTAGGACCCAAGAAAACACAATCAGAAAAGATCTTAGTGATATCAAATCACAGTTAAAATCACAAGAGTACAAGAAAAAGAATGTTAAAAGCTATTTGAGAGCAATTCAAACTTGCTTAAATAGGCACACCCATGAGAATAATCTTAGACTTCTCTGCAGAGACACCCAGGAGAGTAGGGAATTGCATATTTAAAGCTTTGAAAGAAAATAACTACCAACTGAGATCACTATATCCAACAAAGCTATCCTTCAAAGTTGAACAGGTAATAAAGACTTCCAAGATAAGCATAAACTAAAGAAATGTAAGACCCCTCAGCCAGCATTGCAAAGGATAATTAAAGGAATCCTGCACACAGAAGAGAAAGTGTAGATAAGCTATTGAGAATCAAGAATCAAACATTAGAAAAAAAACAGGAATTGGTCTTTGTAGAAATAAATTACCTTTCTACAATAACTCTGAGTGTAAATGATATTAATTCTCCAATTAAAGACACAGACTAGCTGACTCAATTAAGAAACAACACCCAATTCTTTGCTGTTTGCAAGAAACACAGCTTACAAGCAAAGACAATCTCAGGCTGAAGGTAAAAGTATGAACAACAGCATTCCATGCAAAGAGAACCCAACAGCAAGCAGCAGTAACTATGCTCATATCTGACCTAACAGACTTCAAAACAAAATTAGTTAGACAAGACAAAGAAGGCCATTGCATGTTGGTAAAGAAAAAAATCCACCAAAACAATGTGACAATTGGAAATATATGTGCACTGAGCACTGGTGGACTCGATTTTATGAAACGAACCCTACTTGACATAAAGGAATACATAGGGTTGAAGGCAATGATAGTATGTGAGTTCAATAGTCCACTCTTATCAATGGATACACCATCCTGACAAGAAATTAACAGAAACATCAGAGTATAACTACACCATAGGGCAGAACTTTCTCCTGCGACGGAGGTCGACCTGCGCTGACATGTGAGCAGCCAGCATTTCACCGCCTGTGCCCGGCTCTGCAATGCAGACTTTTCTCCTGAGACAGAGGCCAACCTGCACCAACATCTGAGCAGTGTGGCTTTCACGGACTGCGTCCCAGCCCTGTGATGCAGAGCTATCTCCAGCAACGGAGGCCGACCTGCTACACCACATGAGCAGTGCAACTCTTCCCTTCTAGTAAGGCCTACACCTGGGTTCTACTCCACACCTTAGAGTTAGGAAGGAGCTCCAACTAGGAGGACCAATGCCTGTTGGTGGTTGAGACCTGCAGTATAGAACCAGCCTCAGGCTCTGGGGTCCTCGGGGTTGGGAGGAGAGCTCTGCTCCCCCCTGACCAGCTACCTGAGGAACCCGAAGCAGAAGCCGCTGCCTAACCACCATAGGCTTCAAGGCTAAGGCCCACATATTTCTTGTCCACACACTGGACACCCTGGTACCAAAGTCCAGCACTCCCCCACTATCACAGGTGTGGTCTGAGCCATGCACCCCCGCAATTGCCTGGGGTCCCTGGACCCAGTGGTCCACGGTCTGCTACCACCCTGGGTTTAGTTTGACATCCAGGTAAACTAGGGTCCCTAGAGTCCTTTGTGAGCTGCCTGGGTAGTCAGTAGCTCAGCATTAGTCATATGACATTCAAAATGACAAGACAAAGGAGCAAAATGCAGTCTCACAACACAACTCCACCCAGAACAAGTACAGGACACAACAACATAGGAGAACTAGGAAACCACATACCGAAAATTTGTGAAATGATCACGTCTGAAGAAACAACTCCATCAGGCCATAAAAGAGATTAAATCTGAAATAATCACTCAGGCAAAAAATGAAATGAAAATAATAATGGAAGAAATGCTGTGCACATACAGAGAAGAAACAGATAAAAGACTAGAAGATCAAAGGCAACAAATGAAAATGTTATATGAGCAATTTAGGAATGAATTAGAACATATGGAACAGACTCAACGAGATTTCCAGGAGATGAAAACTGCCATAGAAAGCTTGCAAAATCACTTGAATGAAGCAGAAGATAGAATTTCAGATCTTGAAGGCAGCATGACATCTAAATATTGTGAAAGGAAGGATCTCTTAAAGTCATCAAGGAACCAGGAAATGTCAATCTAACAGCTTCAAGATGAAGCAAAGAGAAATAATGTGGGAGTAATAGGAATCAGTGAAAGAGCAGGAAACAATACAAATGACATAAAAAGCATATTTGGAGAAATAATAGCAGGAAATTTCCCAAGCATGGTAAAAAATACTGATGTGCAGGTAAATGAAGCATATAGAACTCCAGTGAGCCACAACCCAAATAAAACCACACACAGACATGTAAGAGTCAAGATCCCAGACATCCAGCAAAAGAACACAATATTAAAAGCTGCTAGAGAAAAGAAACACATCACCTATAAAGGAAAGCCCATCAGAATCACAGCAGACTTCTCAAAAGAAATCATGAAATCAAGAAGAGCTTGGAGCGAGGTATTACAGATTCTGATACAAAACAGCTTCCAACCCAGACTGATATATCCTGGAAGACTATCCTTCAAATTCAATGGAGAAATAAAATATTTCCATGAGAAAGAACAACTGAAGAACTTCATGAGTGCCAAACCAACACTACAAAAAATACTCAAAGATATTCTAGACAGAGAAAAAAGTGACCACAATCTCAAGAACAACAATACAAAGGAACCCTTAAGCAGAACAAGCAATTAAACAGCAAAAGTAGGAAAGCAACAGCAAGTAAACAGCATGACAAGAATAAGCCTACATATAACAGTTATAACCATCAATTTAAATGGCCTCAATTCACCAGTCAAAAGAAACAGACTGGCAGACTGGATTAAGAGACAGAATCCCACAACATGCTGTATACAGAAAACACACCTTACTCAAAAGGAAATCCATAGACTGAAAGTCAAAGGTTGGAAAACAATCCTCCATGCAACAGGTTCCCAGAAAAAAGCAGGGGTAGCTGTTATGTTTGCAGACAATGTAAACTTCAAACTAGTAACAATCAAAAGAGACAAAGAAGGCCACTATATACTGTTTAGGGGAAAACTGCAAGAGGAAGAGATAACAATCCTAAACATGTATGCACCAAATACTGGAGCACCAAACTATGTAAGGCAAATCTTAACAGACATAAAAAAACAAATAAACAATAACACTATTGTAATAGGGGACCTAAACACCCCTTTGACGTAGAGACAGGTCAACTGGACTAAAACTCAGCAAAGATATAACAGACCTGAACCAAATGTGTGAATAAATGGACTTAGTAGATGTTTATAGAGTGTTCCACACCACAACACCAGAACACACATTTTTCTCAGCTGCACATGGGACTTTCTCTAAAATAGACCACATTCTAGCCCATAAAGCATACCTACCTAAATGCAAAAGGGTTGAAATTATCCCATGCATATTATCTGACCACAGTGCAATGAAATTGGAAATTAATGACAAAGGGAATTCCAAAAACTCCATAAACACTTGGAAATTAGACAACAACCTCCTGAATAACCAATGAGTCACAGAATAAATTGAAGAAATTTAAAAATACCTACAAACAAACAAAAATACATATACAACTTATAGGAATCTGTGGGATGCAATGAAAGCAGTCCTCAGAGGGAAATTTATAGCGATGAATTCACACATAAAGAAAACAGAAAGAGAACAAATAAACAGCCTAAAGCTGCACCTCAGACTTTTAGAAAAAGAAGAACAAGTCAAGCCCAAAGCCCAAAGAAGGGAGGAGATTATAAAGCTTAGGGCAGAAATTAATGCAATTGAGATGAAGAAAACTACAAAAAAAAAAGTGAATCAAAGAGTTGGTTCTTTGAAAGAATAAATAAAATTGATAAACCTCTAGCCAACCTTATCAAAAAAAGAATCAAATTCATGTAATAAGGAATGAAAAGGATGAAATCAGTGCAGTTCCTACAGAAATTCAAAAGATCATTAATAGCTGCTTTCAGAACCTTTACTCCAATAGGATAGAAAACGCAAAAGAAATGGACAGATTCCTAGAAATGTACGAATTACCTAAGTTGAATCCAGAAGATATAAAAATCCTGAAGAACCCTATATCAATTAATGAGATTGAAAATCTCATTAAAAACTTACCAACAAAGAAAAGTCCAGGCCCTGATGGATTCACACCAGAATTTTATAAAACATTCAGCCAAGATTTAATGCCAACACTCCTCAAACTCTTCAATGAAGTTAAAAAGAAAGCAATTCTCCCTAACTCATTTCTGAAGGCAAGTATTATACTGATACCAAAACCAGAGAAGGACCCAGACAAGGAAGACAACTATAGGCCAATCTCCCAAGTAAACATAGATGCAAAGATACTCAATAAAATACTAGCAAATGCAATACAGCGAATCATAAGGAAAATTATACACAATGACCAGGTTGGGTTTATTCCAGGAATGGAGGGCTAGTTCAATATTCATAAATCAATTAATGTAATATACATTATCAATAGAGCCAAAGACAAAAACCACATGATCATCTCAAAAGATGCAGAAAAAGCTTTCAATAAAGTCCAACATGCATTCATGTTAAAAAAAAAACCTAGAAAAAATAGAAACAGATGGCCTCTACCTCAATCTGATCAAAGCCATCTATGACCAACAGCCAACAGCCAACATCATACTAAATGGACAAACACTGAAAGCTTTCACTTTAAAGTCAGGAACAAGACAAGGATGTCCACTGTCAGCCCTCCTATTCAACATAGTTCTGGAAGCATTAGCCAGAGCAATTAGACAAGGGAGAGAAATAAAAGGAATAAGGATAGGAAAGGAAGAAGTCAAACTATCACTATTTGTAGATGACATGATACTTTACAGGGAAGACTCCAAAAACTCCACAAGAAGATTCCTTCAATTAATTGACAAATTCAGCAGAGTAGCTGGATACAAAGCCAACACCCCAAAATCAATAGCATTCTATACACAAACAACAAACAGACTGAGAGAGAAATTAAGGAAACCATACCTTTTACAATAGCATCCAAGAAATTGAAATATTTAGGAATCAATCTAACAAAAGAGGTAAAAGATCTATTCAATTAAAACTACAGTACTCTGAAAAAAGATATCAAAGAAGATTTCATTAAATGGATAAACATTCCCTGCTCATGGTTAGGAAGAACGAACATTGTGAAAATGGCCATACTACCAAAACTGTTGTACAGATTCAGTGCAATTCCCATTAAACTACCATTAGCATACCTCACAAATCTAGAGAAAACATTCTTCAAATTTATCTGGAACCAGAACAGACCCAGAATAGCAAAAGCAATTCTGGGCCACAAGGACAAGTCAGGTGGAATCACAATCCCTGACCCGAAATTATACCACAAAGCTACTGTAATAAAATCAACCTGGTACTGGCTCAAAAACAGATCTGAGGATCAATGGAACAGACTGGAAGATGCAGCCACAACCACAAACACACTCAGCCACCTAATATTTGACAAAGGGGCCAAACAAGCCCACTGGAAGAAAGATAGCCTCTTTAATAAATGGTGCTGGAGAAATTGGCTTGCCTCTTGCCGAAGACTGAAAATAGACGCAAGTCTATCACCATGCACCAAACTCAAGTCAAAATGGATCACAGATCTCAATATTAAAACAGAAACACTAAATCTATTGGAAAAGAAAGTAGGTAAAAATCTTGAAGACATAGGAGTAGGCAGAGAGTTCATGAACAAAAATCAAACTGCAAGGCAAACACGTCAAAGAATCAATAACTGAGACCTCATCTTACTAAAAAGTTTTTGCACATCTAAAGAAATCACCAGCACAGTAAAAAGAAAACCCACAGATTGGGAAAAAATCCTAACTGGCTGTCCTCGTATCTAAAACATACAAATAATTAAAAAACATGTACCTGTCCAAATTCAAAGACCCAATCCAGAAAGGGGCATCTGAGATGAATACACACTTCTCAGATAAAGAAATACAAAGGGCAAATAAATATATGAGAAAATGTTCCACATCTTTAATCTTTTGAGAAATGCAAATAAAAACAACACTGAGATTTCATCTCACCCCAGTAGGATTGGCCAGCATCAAGAAATCAACCAATAACAAATGCTGGTGAGGCTGTGGGGAAATAGGAATTCTTCTTTACTGCTGGTGGGAATGCAGACTGGTGAAACCACTATGGAGATCGATTTGGAGATTCCTCAGCACACTAGATCTAGAGGTCCCATTCAACCCAGCTATTCCCCTTCTGGGTATTTTCCCAGAAGATTTGAAAACATATCACCGTGATATATGTTCAACCATGTTTATAGCACCACAATATGTGATAGCTCAATCATGGAAGCAACCCAAATGTCCATCCACAGAGAACTGGATAAAAAAAAAACTGTGGCATTTTTACAAAATGGAATATCATTCAGTTATAAAGAAAGAGAAACTTGAGGCTTTTATAGGCAAATGGTCACAATTAGAGACCATACTCATAAGTGCAATAAATCAGATGTGCATGTGCAAACAGTGTATTGTATCATTAGTGTAAGAACCTGAAGGTGGGAATATAAATTAGCAGGTATGAAAATAAACTGCTCAAAAGAAAAGAGCGATACAGATGAAGGGAAGGAGAAAAGGAAGAAAGGGATAGCTATGTAAGTGTGTATATATATGCAGGATGGCTAACATGGTTGCACTATAGTCTCATGTCACTTTAATGTAAGGAGCAATCAATGATTAGTTGTCTAATCAATCTTGTATGTCTATGTGCATTATCCTGAACATACACTTTGAAGTTATCAATGTGTAATACAACAACCATTGTTAATCCCCTGCCACCTTATCTGTAATTCAGTTTTTGTACTGTTCTTGTGCTACTTTGTGTCTGTTTGCTAATGTTTTGTTCTTTTACTTTTAAAATAAAAAAAAAATAAATAACTACACCATAGTTCAGACGCCCTTGACACAGTCCTCCAGAATTTCTGACAACTACAGAATGCACAGTCTTCTCACCAGCTCATGGAATGGTCTATAAAATAGATAATGTTTTCAGCCATAAAGGAAGCCATAACATATACAACAAATGGAAATAATTTCTTGCATTTTATTGGATAAAAAAGGGAAGAAACTAGCAACAAACACGAAGAGAAACCACAGAAACTACAATTGGTTAGTGACTACACAACTCACATTTGAATGATCAGTAGGCCACTAAATAAACACAGAGGGAAATTTTAAATTCCTCAAACTCACGAGTTTGAGGCTAATGTAAGCTGCCTACATAGTGAGTTCAAGGCCAGCCTAGACTACAATGCAAGACCCTGCCTCAAATCCCTCCCACCAAAAGAGAACCTAATGATGCATCTCAAGATCTTATTAAAACAAGAACAAACCAAAACAAAACCTAACAGAAGGAAAGAAATAATGAAGATCACAATTGAAATTAATGAAGTAGAGACTATAAGAGTAATGCACAGGATCAATGAAACAGAATTAGTTCTCTTAAAAGATAAACAAGATTGACAAACCTTTGGCAAACTAACCACAATAAAGAGGAATAAAAGCCCTATATCAACACAGACATGAAAGGGGGAATGTAGAGCACATATGCTTAAAATCCACTGGATTACGAGGGACTTCTCTAAAAATCTACATTCGGATAAACTGAATAATCCTGAAGAAATGGATACGTTTCTAGACTCATACAACCTCCCAACCTAAATCAAAGGATATAAATAAAACCTAAACAGCCCAATAATAAGCAATGAGATTGAAACAGTAATAAAAACTCTTCTAATAGAGAAGAGTCTAGGAACAGACAGGCTTACTGTTGAATTTTACTGGACTTTTAAAGAACAAATAACCAATGCTTCCTTAATCTATTCCATGAAATACAAAGTGGAAAGAATACTTCCAAACTCATAGTAAAGGATCAACATCACCCTCATACCAAATGACACAATAGCAGCAATAAAAAGAAAACTGTAGCCTAATTTCATTAACATAGATGCGAAAATCCTGAATAGGAAGCAAACTGAATTAAAGAGCATGTGGTGATCGAGGCATAGTCACAGGCCATTGATTGATCTTTAATTTCTACAGATTTTTTTTATAAATTTGCCATTACAACATGGAGGCTAACTGGGACTTTAACATACCTGAGCTCTGCTTTTCTCCTCTGAAACCCCACATCATCTGTCGTTAGCCTTCTTCACACCTCCTTTATGCGGATGCCTTCACTACATGAAAATATTGCGCTTTTCTAATATACATTGTTTTAACTTTCCTCTCCTGTTTATAAACTTTTTTTTGTTCTCTGTCATTTCTTTTCATATGTGCCTTTCATCTGACGGAATTATTTTTACTTTGGTCCAAGGCTTAGCTAAGGATAACAGATTACATTTTTTTTTTTTTTACTGTTACTGTAGTCTCCTTTGTCCTTCCAAGTTTAGTGAGCTATACTGACAATAAAAATTGTATACATTCAAGATCTGTAATGTTCAAATTTCATCTGTGTCTATGTTGCCTGTGATTAGTATAATCAAATTTACTAAAATATTACTTCCTGCTACAATTTTTTTAAATAGGAGACACACTTAAGATCTACTCTCTTAGGAAATTTCAAGTATATAACATAGTATATTATTTAGCCTCATTATGCCACAGTTTAGTCTCCCATGGCTTATTCATTTCACATTGAAACTCTGTACTGTTTGACAAACTTTCCTTATCAACCTCACCCTGTGCTCCACCACAGCTACCATGCTACCCTGTGTGTCTGTGTTTTAACTCATTCAGATTCCATGAGCACATTTCAGAATCTTCTTTCCGTCTTTATGTATTTAGGGTAATGTTCTCCATCCTTGTCACAATTGTGGTATTTCACTTTTTAAAGAGCTAAATAGCATTGAAAGTTGCTATAAAGCGCTAAATAGCATTGAATGTTGAGTTTAATTTACTGCAACATCCTGAGCCTGTGCACCGAGAGATACAGATACAGACATAGATGTAGGTATAGATATAAACAACACAGATGTGGGTGTAAGGGTGAATATGTGGATATTCACCCACTGGCAGACACAGGCTGTGTCCATAAACTGAGGACTGTGTGTAATACTACAATAAACAGTTGATGAAGTTATCTCTTTGGGACACTGACTCTGTTTCTTTTGGAATGTACTCAGAAATGGGATAGCTGAATCATATGGTAATATCATTTGTAAATTTTTGAGAAACTATCATATAGTTTTCAGTAGTAACTGTATCAATTCCCATTTCTGCTGCAGTATACAAGGGGTCAGTTTTCTGCACATCTCTGACAGCACTTGTTGCCTACTGTGGTTTTGCTGGTAACCTTCTGTCTTAGCCATGTTTTTCTCACTGCAGGGACAAGATGCTCAACACTTGCAATTTGAAGTGAAAAGGATTTATTTGGCTCGCAGTTTTCAGAGCTTTCAGCCCACGGTTGGCTGCTTGAAGGCAGAAACAGTACGGCGGAAGGACCCGAGCAGAGGACAGCTGCCACATCACAGCAGCCTGGATACAGAGAGCTCAGGAGGACCCAGGAAGGGAGGTATTACTTCTGGGTCATGCTCAGTGACCCCATCTCTGTGATCAGAGTGCACCTCCTGACAGCAAGGCACCTATAATGCCCCGTTATCCAGTCATCTTCCAAATTCATGAGGCACTGGGCCATTTTAGCTACAAACCATAACACACATTAAAATTAAATTTAACCCTGTAGCAACATAGATAACTGGTAAATGACAGGAAAAAGGATGTAGTAAAGGGGATGGAAGAAAAAAATGTGACGATCTCCTCAGTTTTATTCTTACAGTAGTAGTGATTTAGTGATGCTCTATTTCACACATCAGTTCAATTCTGTTCCAGATTCTGTAACTGTGAAAGACAGGAATGTCTCACAAAATTTACTTGAAGATTAAAGAAGGATGTAGATATCTCTAGAAATTAGTTTGCAGAGCGAAGAATGCTAAAGCTATACATCCACTCATTCATATATGCCATTGATCAGATATTATTTATAATGAGAAGTTTTGAGGTTAGGATTAATATTGGTTAAGATTTTGAGTTTTAAAAATCATAGGAAAAATTTTTAAAGACTCAGAAAGGCTAGAAGTGCAGGGAAAGTGTCTATTTGCTTCTTTGGCTTTCCTAATTGTATTCTTTTTCAGAGTCCCAGAAGGGCTTTATTAACAGAAAACTGTGGGGCAATCCCAGATGAGCATAGTGAGGCAGGGGTGAGGTCACTGTCCCAACTTCCTGTGCAGACTTAATCTGTCCATACCCCATGACCCCTCCTAGGCAGGGTCAGCAGGGCCATCTGATGGTGCACTCCGCAGACGGGCAGAGAGTGCTTCGGGAGCAAAGGGAGGCTACTGTTCTCAACTCATTGATCTGCTTCTGACACTGTTAGTTCTCAACATTTCCTTCCTTTTCTCTAGCGTCTACCTTTCTGGAGAAAAGAAAGTTTACTTCCTTCAAAGCTTCAGGTAGTATTAATTTACTGCAATGTATAAAGAACTGTGATTTTTATTTCCAATATTTGGAGACCCAAGAGGGTATTTCTCCTTTATTTTTGCAAGGATGCTTTTATTTGCTTTCCTGAGACTCAAATGTTGCAGAGAGAGCAGTCTGTTTTATTCACATGGGGGTAGCTTTTGAGGGTGACCATAAACTTAGCAACAATGTCTCCACAGCATTTGTATTTCGTGGATGAGTGGGGCCTTAAATTCAAATTGTAGACAACAGAGAGAGGATGGCATTTCCAAGAGAACTTGGAGAGACCCAAGTCCTCTCTCAGGTTAGTGAAATAGTGGTAGGCAGATAGTCTGATAACCTAAATTTTTAAACTGCAAAAGGAGAAAATAAGATGAGTAAACACCTGATAACAGTGGCAAAGCGCTAGAACACTTCTGGGATGATGTCAGCTTCAGATAATGCCGGTGTTACTGTACCAGCACCATTAACAGTCCTCAAGTTAAGCACGCACTGAGCTGTTTACTAGAGATTTGAGTAACAGGACAATGGAGTCAAAAGTGTATGGGAAGGTCGGTCCCCTATGCCCGGTCACACACAGCGTTTCCTCAGTCATGCGGTGTCTGGAGTGGTTGTTGTGTGTGGCTGATGACTGTGACTTTCACTGAACAAGGAGCAGCAGAGATGCTTCCAACACATTCCCACTCTCGCCTGCCTCCTGCGCCCCCTCTGTCCGCTCAGCCACCAGCACTTGGGCACTCACATGTGCTGCTCACTGCACTGGTCCGGGCCCCACTTTGTGCAGAAATACCCACTAGGTCAGCAGGTGTGTTTTTGCAGCTCATTGGGAAGTTCTAAAATTTTGCACAAGGCTCACTGTCCATCTGCCCATGGAGACAAGATTAATAGAAAGGAGTACCTGCGATTGCCTTAGGCTTGCTGACATAGATACTGGGGCATCGAACATACTCAGAGGATTGCCTAGTGCACCAGCTTCTCAGGACTTGGGACCAGGAATGAGTTGGAGGTTAAAAACAATTTTTGTATTATTACAGGACTGTAAAATGTTTCTGAATCTTGTAATCTTTGTCTTAAGTATCCCTGCATCATAACCACTGCTAGTGTCTTCCCAGAAGGAAGAAATATTAGTTTCTTCCTGTTAGTAAGGGCTATGGAAATTTAAATTCATCATGGCAGAAGAGGAAAAGTTGAAAACATTAAGTCTCTTTAAGAGAAAATGTGGGAGGAGCTATTACTGATTCTCATCAGAAGGATCATGTATATTTTCTGTATGCTGCACTTTATTAATTATTCCTTAACTATTTAAAATTCTACCCTGAATCACTTAGATTCTGTATAAATAATATTTCCCATGCATAAACTGACAGTGACCTCATTAGGAGCAGTCGTGTTTTATACAATCCAGATTTGTTTTCAGCATGCAACGCAGCAGCACTCTGTGAGCAGCACGCCAGAGCAGATGGAAACGGGACTCAGAAACACTCAGTGGTGCGCAGTTTTTCTTCCCACTTCTCAGTTTCTCATGAAGAATCAGTTGTGGTGGTAATGATGTTTGCAAAAGCATCCAAATCATTGTCTGAAAAATGACAGTGACCTTCCAAATCCTAGTTACTTCTCTGAGATTTAATGCAAACAGTAGGAATTTTAAGGTCCTGAACTTGGAGGAATGCACAGTGGAAAACAAAGAGAAGATTTTCCATAAAGCTATGCTTAACCAGGGTTAAACTAATAAATATATTACACATTTCTATTTAAATGTTCATGTGCATATGTTTATATCAATCGTTATTTAAAGTTATACATATTTATATGCAACAAACATAATTTTAAATATAAATTGTTTTCTTAAATTGTGTTTATGCTTTATTTATTTGCAGGTCTTTCCCCACCTTATTTTGAAAACCAAATCATTAAATGTATAACTAGGTACTAAAAGTGAAGATCTAAGGCCATGTCATTTGAGCAGCCAACTGCAAGGTAAGGTATTCATAATTAGTGTAAATATTAAATCCTTGACACCGTATCTATTTATTCAGTTGAATCTAGTACCATTCTAGGAACTTGCTTGACCTTGCTTCATTAAATCTTTAGAAGTTTGAAATCCTAATCTTTCTTTTAGGTACAGAAGACAGAGGATCACAGGGTAGAAGGCTAAGGGGATGGACTGTTGGCTCTGGCCATAGTCAGGACTTCTCTCTACAAGCCCTTTGGTCTCTAAGGGTTGGTCTTGCTAGTGAGAATGTGTAGCTCGCTCCACACACAGAACCTCATAGATGGCAAGAGTTTCAATGTATGAATTGATTTTCCCAAAATATATTTCAATTTCTAAATACTTCCTATGTGGCAGCACAAGCTTGGAACGGCAGTCTGTCATCTGGAAGACTGAGGCAGGCAGATTGCAAGCTCCAATCTGCTCCAGGCAAGTTAATGATTGGTGAAACCCTGTGTCACAATAAAAAAAAAAAAAGGCTAAGGATGTAATTCAGTGTGAAAGGCCTGGATTCAATCCCCAGTATAGGAAAATAAACCAGTGGAGTTGACCCTTATACCAGAGAAGTTAAGATATACTTCATCTGTAATGACATTTTGAGAGTAATAAATTTCACTTTCTTTTTTTCACATTGTCTTTCTGTCACTGTGTTGCCAAAGGGCAGTGATTCCGCAAGTCTCTAGCACTTGTTTAAAGAGAACACTGTGACCAGGAAAGTTCATGACTGTGAACTGTGAGGACAACACCATGTGTCACAGATCCTTTCTGGTTGTAATTGTGAATCAGTTTCTTTTAATTTGATGAATTGTAGGTAACTTAAAATCCTCAGGTCCACAGGCCTGTGGGACAGCTCTGGTTGGTCCAGTCAGGGGCCTGCATGGACCTGTGGTGTACTCCATGAACTCCCTGAACAGTCTTTTAAGGAGGTCATATTACACTAACCCTAAGGCTTTCTCAGTGTTCTAGGTGAAACCCCATGGATAACACCACCTCGAGGGTCAGCCACCCTGGACAGGTAGATTTCATCCTGGTGGGACTCTTTCATCAATCCAAACACCCAGCTCTGCTCTGCCTGGTCATCTTTGCAATTTTCCTGATGGCTTTGTCTGGAAATGCACTCCTGATCCTTCTGATTCGCTCTGACACCCGCCTCCACACCCCCATGTACTTTTTCATCAGCCAATTGTCTCTCATGGATGTGATGTACATCTCCACCACCGTGCCCAAGATGCTCATGGACCAGGTCATGGGTGAGAACAAGATCTCAGCCCCTGAGTGTGGGATGCAGATGTTCCTCTACTTGACACTAGTTGGTTCAGAGTTTTTTCTCCTGGCAGCTATGTCCTATGACCGCTACATGGCCATCTGCCATCCCCTGCGCTACCCCATCCTCATGAACCACAGAGCATGTCTCCTCCTGGCATCTGGCTGCTGGCTCCTGGGGTCGGTGGATGGCGTCATGCTGACTCCTGTGACCATGACCTTCCCCTTCTGTGGATCCCGGGAGATCCATCACTTCTTCTGTGAAGTCCCTGCGGTGACGAAGCTTTCCTGCTCAGACACCTCACTCTATGAGACGCTCATGTACCTGTGCTGTGTCCTCATGCTCCTCATCCCCGTGACAGTCATCTCAAGCTCCTACAGCTTCATCCTCCTCACGGTTCTCAGGATGAACTCCCCAGAGGGCCGGAAGAGGGTGCTGGCCACCTGCTCCTCCCACATGACCGTGGTCCTTCTCTTCTACGGCGCCGCTGTCTACACCTACATGCTCCCCAGCTCCTACCACACCCCCGAGAAGGACATGGTGGTGTCTGTGTTCTACACAATACTCACTCCTGTGTTGAACCCCTTGATCTATAGTCTTAGGAACAGGGATGTCACAGAAGCTCTGAAGAAAATGTGCAGTGTGAGACCTGCCTTTTGAGACTCGGTAAAGTAGGCACAGTGAGTTCTCACAGGTTCTTTTCCTACTCTCTGCATACCAGACATTCAGGGTCTTGTGTGAATTTTGTTCCTCAGACTCACATCAGGGCTCATCCTCCACTCATGCGTTTTTCAAGAATTGTTTCTCTGTACTGGGAAAACCTCCACCCGTGCCCTCATTTTCCATTCAAATACTTATACAACAGGACTGCTTTGATATTTCATTTTCTGTAGCTGATGATTGATCCTTAATTATGTAGAATATTCATATTGTTAGGAAACACATGGTGAGATTTTTTAGGAAATGGTCATAAGGTTTTCATCAGATAAGGGACAGAGAGAAGTGATAAAGTGAAAAGGGTTAATTCTTAATGCTGGAGAAGTTTACCTAAAGAGTCATTTGTGGTGGTAGTGATGTTTGCAAAAGCATTCAAATCGTTGTCTGAAAAATGACAGTGACCTTCCAAATCCTAGTTACTTCTCTGAGATTTAATGCAAATAGTAGGAATTTTAAGGTCCTGAACTTGGAGGAATGCACAGTGGAAAACAAAGAGAAGATTTTCCATAAAGCTATGCTTAACTGGGGCTAAACTAATAAATATATCACACGTTTCTACTTAAATGTTCATGTGCATATGTTTATACCGATTGCTATTTCAATGTAGACTTGTAGACAAACAAAGGGTTAAATATCTGCATGCACCCCCTTTTGGAGATCCTGCTTTCTGCTTGCCAGCAGCATGACTCTGTACCTGAGAGGCCATGTTCATTTCAGTGTGCATAATAACCACTGAGATATTTCAGTCACGTACTCACCATCACTGGAGACTATCTTGTTTTTGTGTGCATAGTCAGATCCTGCAGCATCTCGTGGGTGTGGCTTCTTTGAAAGCATTAGTGAAAGGCTATACTTTCAGGGATCATTTCTATAGTGTGAAAGCATTTGGCTTTGTGGTAGATTGTGGCATATTAGTACAATATTATGAAACTGTGGTGAAAATAGCAATTCTGACTAGGAGGACAATTTAGGGAATTTCCCTGTGAGAGGCAACTTCTGAACTTAGCTGTGAGTTACCTTGCCTATTTATAATCCAGTAGAACTTCACTGATAGCAGCAGACATTCAATCTTTCATATATTCAATGAATATCTTGTTATAATGTAATAAAAATAATATACAAATGAGATTAAAATCTGAATCACAGAAGCTACTTCTTCAAAGGAATTTGAGCTGAGGTTGTAGCTCCACACGCAAGTTGGTGCAGTAAAACACACAAGTGAAGGAGCCCACCTCCCTGCCTTTCTGATAGGATCAGGCAACCAACTCAAAAGTGGCTCCACACCTTGGTTTCCCTCATCCTGGGTGGTCAGAGCTGACAATCAAGTAACAAGCTTCATCAAAATGAGATGAACATTTCAGAAAAGAGTTTCACGCAAGGAACAAAGCACTACACTGTTACAGAGACAGCCATGGGAGACAAACTTGGAAAGGCAGAGTGCTTAACATAGATCCCTGAGACCCCTTGAAAAGCTCAAGCACAGGCTAGGAAAGTAACCAGGCCTACATTCAGGTTTGAGAGCCCAGGGTGAGTGGGTGTAACCTTCAGAGGGGCCAGATATGAAGGTGATGGTCTTATATCTAGTACCCAGCTGTGCCACTGTGTACATCCAGTGATCAGTGGTCTGATTTACTGTGGGTCAACGTCTGGTGTTTATACTGAAAGTGTTAATACTAAGTGTTTATACAAAATCATAGGTTCTTCGCTTTCATTAAGGGTGGTTTGTGAGTGGTTCATAGGGCTCTTCAGTATCCAGTTTATATTTGACAGTATTGTTGTGCTGACTTTACTGCTTTAGTAAAATGACATAGTTGTTGCTATCAATTGCTTATCTTTGTATGCCAATGTCTGGGTTTCCTGTAGGTCACAGACAGCACTATGGTCCAACCTTGAAGGACTTGGCACTGGCACTGGGTCAAAACAGAAGCAACTTCCTGCAGTATAAACTGGCATGACTGTACACTTGACAGAAGCAAAGGTTAACAGCCATGAACAAAGGGTGTATCTGTTCCAATACTATGCATTCGCTCAACCAGGAAAACCCAGCACAGAAAAGAAAACAAACAAACAAACAAACAAAAGAAACATGAGAAGGCAAAGCAACAAAATTCCTTTAAAATCTCCTAACCCCCTCAAAGCTGATCCCTGGGACAGTGGGAGGAGGAGCTCTAAAGTTACATAACAGAAGTACCTGAAATGATATCAGTGGAGGTAACAAAGCAGATCAGTAAGTTTCTTGGAGAATTCAAAGAAAATATAACTAAACAGGAAATAACTGTAATGAAACAAATGATCAGTAAATCAAGAAAAGACAATAATAAAAGTCTAATGGAGCTAAAGAAGGAGATGCAAAATACATATATCCAGCATAGAAAACAATTGGAGTCCTCAAAATGTTCCAAAAAGAAATTGAAGAGATTTAAAAATGTAACTGAAACTATGGGCAGGAGAAATTAGCAGTGTAAGGTACAAATGTCAGATCTAGAACACAAGACTGTGGTTGGTGACCATTTAAGGAGAGATATCATAAAAAAACAAGAAAACGTGAAAAATGGATCCAACATCTGATACAAGTTGCAAAGGCTAATCTAGGAATAATTGAAATAACGAAAAAATCAGAAAACAGCAAAAAAAAAAAAAAAAAAAAGAAGACCAAAAAAATTGTATACAGAAGTAATAGAAAACTTTCTGGACATATAAAAAGAATTTAACATACAGATAACTGAGGCATGTAGAACCCAAAATAGTCATGACTGAAGAAAATCATTACTTGCCACATCATAATTAAAATACCAAAAATCCAATGCAAGAACAAAATCTTAAAAGCTGTTTTAAAAAGCAGTGCATCACTTAAAAAAGGAAACCCAGCAGAATTCTCAGCACAAATATTAAAGGTAAGGATCACTTGGAGTGAAATACTCAAAGCCCTAAAACAATTTCTAACCCAGACTCATATATCCTTCAGAATTATCTTTCAAGATATTTACTTGATAAATAAAAACTAAAGAAATTCACAACCACCAAACCAACATTCCTCTCACAGATATCTTAGAAAGAAACAATGAAAATTAACAGTGCCAAAAGCCCAGTAGAAAAAGTGCATTGACAGGGTAAGCAATTAAGTTAGAAGGGAAAGAAAGAAAACCAGCAAAAGGAAAATAATACAATGAAAGAAATAAGTCAATATCTATCAGTTATAACTATTTGTGTGAATAGTCTCAACCCACCAACCAAAAGACACAGATGGAAAGACTCAAATGAGAAACAAAATTCAACAGTATGCTGAACACAAGAAACACATTTACCCCAAACAGAAATTTGTACTAAAAATCAAAAGTTAGAAAATATATTCCATGCAGTTGGAGACTAAAAGCAGTAGGCCTACTAATCCTATTTTTAGCCAAAGTGGATGTTAAGTCAAAACTGATCAAAAGAGGCAAGTAGTGATGCTACATATTGGTTAACAGAACTACTCAAAGTAAGGTATCCTACAGGGCACCCAACTTCACACAACAAGCTCCGATGGACGTAAAAGGTCAGACAAAGAGCATAATGATTATAGTGTGGGACCTAAATGCTCCATTGTCACAAGCAAACAGTTCAACCAGACAAAAATTAGAGTTGAATCAAACCTTTGAACAAATGAACTTAATAGGTATATACAGAGTATTTCACCCAAAGACCACAGAATATACTTCTTTTTGACAATGGAATTTTCTTGAAAATAACAAAGAAAATATAATATATCCTAGTTAATGAATCATGATTAAATACAAAATAATTAAAATTTTATAAAGGACATTATCAAATATCAGTGTAATGAAACTGGAAATCAATGGCAAAAGACGGCACAGAAATCATACAAACATATGAAACTTAAATAACACACTCTTCAATAATCAATGGGTCACACAAGAAATTAAAGAAGAAATAAGATAGTTCCTAGCATTAAATGGTCTTGCCAATAGAACATACAAAAACCCATGGCACACATTGAAAGCAGGCCTAAGAGAGAAGATTTAGCTGTGAATGCCCGCATCAGAAAAACAGAACAAGTCCAAATAAGTAACTTGATTCTGCACATCAAGGCCCTAGAAAAAGAAGAACACTAAAAATCCAGATCTTATACTAAGAAGGAAACTATAAGGATCAGAGCAAATATCAATGCAGGATGAAAAGGACATATAATAAATGAATTAAAGAGCTGGTTCTTTGAAAGACTAGACAAAATAGACAAATCCTTAGAAATTCTTACCAAAAAAATTAGACACAAACCAGTGTTATTAGACATGAAAGTGGTATGGCTCAGTTGTGATGTGGGTCCTGCTTTCATCACAGTAAATTTATTTCAGTGAGGACAATGACACCTGTAACATTTGCTCAAGAGTAATGAAAAATGTTGCCTTTCAGTAGTAGAAATGATTAAGGAATGATACAGAATCTAGATCATGTGGCAAAATATCAATACTTTGAACAATTCAGCTTCTAAATTCCTGAAGTAAATTGCTGAAAGAAATTTAGATCTGAGATCCCATGAGTTTTGAAGCTGTCATTGTTTGTCCATAATTCAAGTGAAGATAGAAGAATTATAGCAAGGCAGATAGGATGACCAGCTTAAGCATCAGTTCTCTTTAAAAGGACTGTCTTGAAGACAAAGAACCCAATTAAGGTGACCTTGATGGCTATTGAAGGAATTACATTTGAAATTCCTTAAATAAAAATTTATTTAATAAAAAAAGAACTGAAAGGGGTGATATCACAATGGACACCTCTGAAATCCACATTATTAACAACTTCCTCACAAAGCTATACACCAAAAAACGAGAATTCAGAAGAAAAGGAGAAATTCCTAGATACATAGGAATTACCAAAACTGAACAAAGAAGACTTAAAACTCCTGAATGAAATTAAAGCAGTAACAGAAAAACTCTACCAGCCAAGAAAAGCCTAGGAGCTTATGTATTCTCTGCTGAATTCTACAAGAACTTCAGGGAAGATCTAATACCGTTAGTTCTCAAACTATTTAATGAAATCAAAAAGGGAGACGTGCTTCCAAAGTCATTCCTGAAAGCCAGCATTGCCCTGGTTTCAAAAGCAGACAAGGACCCAAAAACAAAACAAAACTACAGGTCAGTTTCTTAAGTGAACGTAGATGAAAAATCCTCAATAAGATACTGGCAAACAGAATGTAATAAATCATCAAATAGATTACACAACATGGCCAACTAAGCTTCATCCCAGACATGTAAGGGTGATTCAGTGCGTCCAACTCATAAGTGATTCATCACATAAATAGAAGCAAGGACAAAAATAATGTGATCATCTCAATAGATGCAGAAATAGCCTTTGGCAAAACCAAACATCCCTTCACAATAAAAACTCTAAAGAAAATAGGCATAGAAGGACCTTACCTGAGTCTGACAAACCCGTTTGTGACCAACCTACTGCCAGCATCATATAAGTGGACAAAAAAATGAAAGCTTTTCTTCTAAAATCAGGAACAAGGAGCCAGGGATATATCTTAGCAGTGCAGTGCCTACTTGGCCAGTGCAACGTCCTGAGTTCAATTCCCAGTATCAAAAAAATAAAATAGAGTCAGGTCTACTATCACCATTCCTGTTCAACCTAGTACTCAAAACGTTAGCCAGAGTACTCAGACAAGAGGAAGTAATGAAAGGGATAAATATGGGAAAGGGAAAGGTGAAAGTACCATTACTTGGAGATGACACGAACCTCTGTGTACAAGACTCAAAAAATTCCACCAAAACACCCCTAGAATGAATAACGAAATTCAGTAATATAGCAGGATACAAAATAAAAACACAGGATTTGAGCAACATGGTTGAATAGAGGAGGCGTCACGTTGGAAAGATTCTAAGGTCAACTAAAAAGGCAGGTAATTCAGTGAAGGGGAGGGACATACACCCTGGTGGAAAAAATAAATTTGAAAGAAGAGACTTGTAGATCAAAGAAAATATATGCATAGGAGTTTAAAAGAGGCAAAGTAGCCTGCCAAGGGCATGCATGGGGCCTCGGCCTCTGCCCAACACAGGAACCGGCATTCCAAGAAGTTCCCAAATACTGGTGGGATCCAAGGAGTTCATCGGAGTCAAACCACACAGGATAGACATGGGGTGTATGGCCCTGCCTTCCTTGTCCCCTCTCCAAATGGAGGACATCGCAGCCTGGCAGCATTTTTTGCCAGCACACACCAGGTGCAAGTGACTGGGGAGCTGTTCCTTTCTCAAACCCTCCCCTCATTCTCAGATCCTGAGTGGATAAACAGGCAACCACTGTAATAGGAGTCCTCAATACTGGATCATGAGCACATCTGAGTCACCAGTGACACCTGCAGTTCATCCCAAGCAAACTTTCATTTGGGACATTCATTCAGCACACGGAACTAACACTGTCTGGTTTGAACCTATACGTAGCACCCCAGGGTCCCTTCAGCCTATGCTGAGCTCTCACTGCCCTGCTCCAAAACTAGACCAGAGTCTGTGTCTGAACTTAACACTAGTCCTTGAGCAACCAGGGTTTACATGGAGTATCCCATGTGCCCTGTGCATAACAGAGTCTGCATCCCACGTAGCCCAAGACACAACCCCTGCCTAACCCAGTAGACCAGTCCTCCACCTCATGAAGCAGCTAGGAGTAATGGCTGCCTAGTCTGCCGGTTACTCAGGACACCTGTGAGACACCACCCAGTGCTCTATGCCCTCACTGGTCTTGTAGAAATCTGACTAAGCTAGTCCTAGGCAGATTTGTTTCCCCTGTGAGCATCCACACAACTAAGAGTCAGGTCTGAGAAACCACCAGAGCCTCCATATACCAGGAGCCTGTCCCACAGATGCTGGAAAATCCATCAGGTAACCAGCATAGATTCCCAACAAGAAGGATCCACAAGAGGAGCCTCAGAAATAAGGCTCCACACCTTCCCTGTCCAGTTACCAGTTACCCACATATGAGACTATGGAGAGAGGCTCCCTTGAATTGAGTAACCATCATACAAACTCACACTAGAAAGAGGGGCAAAGACCATTAAAGACTACTGACCTGGGATGGAAACAGTGCTCTGGAAATACATAGAAACTTTTTCTCTCTCTCCTTTTTGTCTTCCATTATTGGTACATTTTTATTTTATACTTTTTTTTTTTTTTTTGCTTTTGGTGGGGGTTGGAGTTTAACCAGCCACTTTCTTGTCTCCTCATTTTAATACTATTTTGCTTTATAGATTTGAATGAGCCCCTCTCTCTCTCTCTCTCCCTTCTGTTCTCTCTCTCTTTCAACTAGTTCCCTTAATATTTTTCTTGCTTTCTTTTCCTCTAGTTTCATCTCCACTCCCTATTACTTAACTTTCCCCTAGGTGGTTGGTCTTCTCTGTTACTGTTATGTAATGTCACTAATTTCCCTTTGCTCCTTAACCGGAGCTCCTACATCAACCTTACCACATTCCTCACATCTAGCACAGCTTTTCTTATTCATAATCTCTTTCTTTTCTTCTTTTTTCTGCATAATTTCACCCCTGTACCACTTACCCTTATGAACCAATAGGTATTCAATTGTATCATACTGGAGCTGAATACTCCTTTATGGTGAAAAAGAGTAAATTGTTCTATTAAGGGGATATTTACTGTATAAAATTTTCTAATTTGTCTTAGATTTTATAATATAATTACATATTATACATAGATCTTGTACCTGAGGTTAAAGGTGACAAAGTATTGCTTATTACAGTTTATCATTATCCAGTTTGTGTTTGATGCTATAGATATTGTTGACTGTACTAAGTTAGCCAAGTGACATAGCTGTAGTGATCAGTTCATCCTATTTGTATGCCAGTACCTGTGTTGTCTGAGGGCAACAGACAATACTGCAACTCAGAACCAAAGAACTGAGTGCTGGGTCAAACAGGCTGCAACCTCTCATCCCTAATGAACATAAGAGGTAAGACCTTGGGACAAACTCAAAAGCCAAAAGCCACTGACACCTAGAAGACAGCTCTGAAAAGTAGTGATTACTTAAAGAGGTGTTGATACTAGTAATAAAGCTACTTACCTTAAGCAACTTAAAAGCCTCAACACAGAAAACAAATAAACAAAAACAAAAATAGAAAATGAGAAAACACAGAAGCAAGATGCAATCTAAAACACCCAGTTCACCCAAAGCAAACCCACAGGATATTGAGGTGGAAGAAATCAAAAGCCTTCCACCTGAATTTTATGAAATGATAACAGCAGAGGTACCAACACAGATGAATAAATATCTAGATGAAAACAAGTCAGAAATAATCACACACATAGCAAAGGGATGATGACCACAATGCAGGAAATGATCAGTGAACCTAGAGTATATTCTGATAAAAAAAAATAGAAGACTTTAGAGGAGCCATGAATGGCCAACATAGGAAAAAAACTGGATGCAATAAAACAACACTAACAGATATCCAGAAGATTAAAATTTCTCTATTGAAATCACACACAACATAATCAACCAGTGTGAAGACAGAATGTCAGATTTAGAAGAAAGGGCTGTGTTTGGTGATCACCAAATGAAGACTCCTCAAAAATAATAAGGAACCATGAAAATTCAAGCCACCACTTCTAGTCAATGCAAAGACGAATGATATAAGATTAATTCGAATATGAAAAATCAGAAGAAAACACAAAGAACATTAAAAACTTATTTACAGAAGTAATAGCAGAGAACTTCCAACCATGTGAAAAGAATTTGACGTACACATGAGTGACATATATAGAACCCCAATTAGCCATGATCAGAAAAATATCAAACCAAGGACAAAATAGTCAAGAATGCAGAAATTCAACACAAGTACAGAATATTAAAAGCTGTTAGAGAAAACAAATGACCTATAAAAGAAAGCCCATCAGAACTACAACAGGCTTCTCATTACAAACCCTCATGTCAAGGAGAGCTTGGAGTGAAGTATTTCAAGCCCTAAAAGAAAACAACTTCCCACCCACACTGGTGTACCTTGCAAAATTACCTTTCAAAATCGATAGAGAAATAAAATATTTCCATGATAAATAACACCTGAAGAAGTGCATGACCACCAAGCCAGCACAAGAATTCTAAAGGATATTTTAGAAAGTGAAAATGAAGATACCAGTTCCAATAATCCCAACAGAATGAATCCAGCAGGCAAGGCAAACAATTGAAGCATAAGGGAGAGAAAGCAAATCAGCAACAGGGAAATAATATGGCAAGGATAAGTCAATACATATCAGTTATAATCATCAGTGTGAAGGGCCTCAACTCTCCGATCAAAAGAAACAGACTGGCAGAATGGATCAAGAAACAAGATGCAACAAAATGTTGCACACAAGAAACACATTTAACTCAAAAATAAATTCATAAATTGAAAAAAATCAAAGGGTGGAAAACAATACTGCATGCAATAGAATCCCAGAAAATAAAAGCGGAGGTAGCTATTTCATTTGCAGACACAATGGATTTCAAGGCAAGACCGATCAGAAGAGACATAGAAGGCCACCACATAGTTGTTAAGGGAACAATCTAAGAAAAAGAGAGGTAGCAACCATAAATACATATGCAAATACTGGTATACCCAACTATACAAAACACTAATACAGTTATAGTGAGGGACCTCAATACACCACTGTCACAAATAGACAGATCAACTAGACAAAAAATAAACAAAGAAATATTAGAGCTGAACCAGACCTTTGATTGAATGGACTTAGTATATGTCTACAGAGTGTTCCACCCAACAACAATAGTATACATATTCTTCTCAGTAGCACATGGGACTTTCTCCAAAATAGATCACATTCTAGCTAATAAGACATGCTGAAGTAAATGCGGAGTAATTGAAATTATCCCACACATATTATCAGATCATTGTAATTGGAAATTAATAGGGAAAGAAGCCAATAAAGTTACACTAGCACATGGAAATTAAATCATATGCTATCGAACAACCAATGAGGCACAGGTGAAATTAAAGAAGAAAGACACTTTCTACAAGTGAATGATAATGCAAATACAACATATCAGAGCTTATGAGACACAATGAAAGCAGTCCTATGAGGTAAATTTATAAAGGTTAATTCCCATATCAGGAAAACACAGCAAGCACAAATAAATATCCAGCGTTGAACTTCAAGCTTCTACAAAGAAAAGAGCCAGTTAAACCCAAAGCGTGTGCAAGGAAGAAAATTATAAAGATCAAAGCAGAAATTAATGCATTTGAGACTAAGAAAACAATACAAAGAATTGATGAATCAAAGAGTTGGTTCTTTGAAAGAGTGAGTAAAATAGACAAACCCTTAGCCAATCTCATAAAAAAGGAAATAAAAGACCCAAATTGATTCAATCAGGAATGAAAGGGTGAACTCACAACAGATCCTGCAGAAATCCAGTAGATCATCATACCAACTTTGAGAAACTGTGTTTTAATAAGGTGGAAAATGCATCCATTGAATCTATCAATGGATAGATTCAATGGATGCACTGAATAGATTTCCATTGATAGATTCCTCAATACATATGAATTACAAAAGCTGAATCAAGATATATAAAATTGTAAATAATGCAGTTTCAGTCAATGAAATTGAAGAAGTAATTAAAAATCTACCAACAAAAAAAGTCCAGGTCCTGATGGATTCATTGCTGAATTTTACAAAAAATTTAGAGAGGATCTAATGCCACTACTCCTCAAACTCTTTAATGAAATAAAAAAGGAAGCAATACTCCCAAAGCCATTCCTGAAAGCAAATACCAAATACCAAATCCAGAGGACGATATGACCAAAAAAGAGAACTACAGGCCAATCTCCATAATGAACATAGAGGCAAAATCCCTCAATAAGGTACTGGAAAACAAAATGCAGCAAATAATCAAGATTATAAAGCCGGGCATTGTAGTACATGGCTGTAATCCCAGCACTAGGTAGGCTGAGGCAGGAGAACTGCTGTGAGTTCCAGGCCAGCCTGGGCCACATAATCAAGTCCAAGGCCAGCCTGAACTACATACTAAGACTCTGAATCAAAGAAAAAGAAGATGATTATACACTATGACCAAGTAGAATTTATTCCAGGGATGCAGGATGGATTGCCATACACAAATCAATAAATGGAATATACCACAACAGAGCCAAGGACAAAAACCACATGATCATCTTAATAGGTGCAGAAAAAGTATTTGAAAAAGTCCAATATCCATTCATGATTTTTTAAAAAACCTACAGGAAATTGGAGTAGGAGGTCTTTATTTCAGTCTGATGAAATTCATCTATGAAAGGCCAATTGCCAACATCGTATTAAATAGTAAAAAATTGAAAGCTTTTGCTCTAAAATCAGGAACAAGACAAGGATGCTCACTATCACCACTCCTGTTCAATATAGTTCTGGAAACATTAGCTAGAGCAGTTAGACAAGAGAAAGAATTAAAAGCAATATGGATAGGGAAAAAAATTAAATTATCGTTATTCACAGATAGCATGATACTCTACATAAAGACCCCCAAAACTCCCCAAAAAGACTCATAATTTAGCCAAATTTGGCATTATAGCAGGACACAAATTCATCACTCAAAAATCCATAGCATTCTTATATATAAATCACAAACTCACTGAAGTAGAAACTAGTGAACCCACAATTTTCATAATAGCATCAAGAAAAATGAAATACTTAGGAATTACCTAATAAAGGAAGTGAAAGACCTATACACTGAAAACTACAGCACTCTGAAAGATGGGAGATAAGAGGACATCAGAAAATGGAAAGATACCCCTTGTTCTTGGATAGGTAGAACAAATATAATGAAAATGCCTGCTTTTAAAACTACTACACAGATTTCATGGAATCACAATAAAAATACCAACAACATACCCCATGGAACTAGAAAAAGCAATCTTAAAATTCATATGGAACCAGAAAAGATCTAGAATAGCAATACCAATTCCAGCCAACAAAAGCAAGGCAAGAGATATCACAATCCCCAATTTGAAGTCATATTACAAAGCTACTGTGATTATAACAGCAAGGTACTAGCTAACAAAACAAACCACAGTCCCAAGGATCAATGAAACAAAAGATAGAAGATGCAGAAACAACTCCAAACACACTGAGCTACCTTATCTTTGACAAAGGGGCCAAACACCTTTACTGGAAGACAGACAGCCTCTTTAATAAATGGGCCTGGGAAAACTGGCTTTCTATATGCAAATGATTACATCTAGACTCATCTCGCTCACCATGGGCTAACTGAAAATCAAAATGGATCAAATATCTAAACATTAAAATAGAAATAACCTGCTGAAGGTAAAATTCTTGAAGACACAAAGACTTTATTAACTAAATTTTACAAGAAATACTACAAAGAATCTACAACAGGAGTCTCATCATAGTAAAAACTTTTACACTTGCAAGCCACCAACAAACTGAAGTGACAACCCACAGAATGGGAAAAAAATTACCAGCTATTCCTCTGACAAAGAACTACTATCTAGAATATACAAAGAACTAACTAGAATATAAAAGACCCACCACCCCCAAATTTAAAAACTCAATCTGAAAATGGGCATCTGAAATGAATAGGCATTACACTGATGAAGAAGTATAAATAACAAATAAATATATGAAGAAATGTTCAATATCTTTGGTTAGTTGAGATATTAAAATTAAAACAACACTGAGATTCCATCTTACTTCAGGAATAATGTCTATCGTGAAGAAATAACCAATAACAAACACTGGCAGGGCTGTGGGGATAAAGGAAACTTTTTCCACTGTTGGTAGAAGGGTAAATTGGTACAACCAACATGGAAATCAGTATGGAGATTGCTAAAATTACCCCCAATCAGAAGTAGGCCAATGAGAACACTAGGTGCTTCTCAAAAGAAGAAATATAAGTTACCAGGAAGTATATCAAGAACGGTTCATCTTTAGTCATTTGTGAAATGTACATCTAAACAACCCTAGAACTCCATCTAACTGCAGTCAGAACGGCTGTAATAAGGAACACAAGAAACAATAAATGCTAGTAACAGTGTGGCAGGAAAGAAATGCTTCTACATTGTTTTGGGAATGTAAACTAATACAACTACTATGAAAACCCATTGGGAGATTCCTCAGCAAAGTAAGAAAAGAAATTCCATTTGACCCAAGTGTACCTCTTTTGGGTATGTTACTGAAAGAATTAGAAACATCACACTATAGTGATACATGCTTATCTCTCTTTATAGCAATCTAACTCATAATAGCTAAGCTCTGGAAATAAACCAGGTACCCACCAATAGATTAATTTTTTTAAGTGTAGTATATATGTAGTCGGGATATGTGTGAGGGAAGCCTCCAGTGAGTGAAGTCTTGCTAGTTCCTGAGACGCCCTCAAGGCATCTTTCTTTTTGTCTTTATACATAGTACTTGGTTGCTTTTTAATGGTGCTAATACCATTAGCAGTCACACCTCCTTTGACCCCACAATTATACATGGTTTCTCCTGGATCAAAATTTAAATCTGCAAATTTTTCTGGTCTGCTTTTTGCCTCTGATTCTCACTAGAAATCTGGATAACAGCAGCCAGCAGGACCCAGGCCTCAACCTGAATGTCAAGTTGTTTCTTTTAATTTCTTCCATTAGAATATTAGCCAACTGCCAATAATCTCAGTCTCCCACAAAGTCTCAAGACATGGGCAAAATATAAACTCTTTTTCTGGAGTACAACACACACGGGATCTAGTTCAACTCCCAGTGGAGTCCTTGATCCCAACTGAAATTTTCTGAGCCTGACCTTTACTATCTGCATTCCTAACAACATTTGACCTCCACCTAGAATCACCAATCAGGCTCTGTGACACTATTCTAGGCCTTCTCTAGGTTGTACCTCCAAACATTTTCAAAGTCCTCCTATGAGGATTCACGTGTGTCAGGTGCAGTCGTAGCAATGACCCCACTTCTTTGGTACCAATTTTCTGTATTAGTCAGCTTTCCCACTGCTGAACACAATACCTGACACTCAAAACTTAAAGGAGAAAAGGTTTAATTTAACTCAGGCTTCTAGGGAATTCTGTCCATAGTCAGCTGGCTGCGAGGCAAGAATTTCATGGTGGAAGAGCACATTGCACTAAGTTGCTTAGGTCACAGTGGCTGGGAAGCAGAGCAGGAGAACAGTGCCAGTGAAGAACAAGTGAGAGACTGTATGCAGTACCCAAGGCCGCACCTCCGCGATCCAGACACTCTACAGCAAGTGCTAAGAATAGCTGCTAGGTATTTCTTTGTCCAATAAAGTTGACATATCAACATTAATGGTCACAGGATATTAATTCTACAGAAGAATAGAATTATATCACCAGCAAAAAAATAGGTGGCTCCTGAGACTATAATGTTAAGTGAAATAAATCATACACAGAAAGCTAAAACTTGCATGGTTTCTGTTATATGAGGAACCCAAACTATAAATAAATTAAAGAGTTAAATAAAGGTGGTATGGTAGGAAATAGGCTTTTTGAAGATAGGGAAGGGGATGAGGGGAGGGTTGGGGATAAAGAGATATAAATTATTTATGTATAAATAAGGATTATTTACATATAAATAAAAATTATATACATATACACACCTCCAAGTGAGTATAATTCTTCTGATAATAAACATACACTTAAAATTTTAAAAACAGCATTTGTTATTGGTTGATTTCTTTTCTTTATTGTAATTTTTTATTGGAAAACAAATATACAACTTGGAATGGATTATTGGTTGATTTTTTTTTATTTTAGAAATTAAAAAAACTAACAACAATGAAGACAAAATCAAAACAACACAAAAACAACAAAAATGGCACATGACCTCAAAACAAATAGATAAGAATTAAAAATGGTTGTTATATTTGAAAAATGCAAATCAAAACAACACTGAGATTCCATCTCACACCAGAAAGAATGGCTATCATCAAGAAATCTACCCATAACAAATGCTAGAGGGGCTGTGGGGAAAGAGGCACTCTTCTCCACTGTTGGTGGGAGTGTGGACTGGCACAACCACTGTAGTAATCAGTGTGGAGATTCCTCAAAAAAGTAGGACTAGAGGTCCCACTAGGCCCAGCCATTCCCTCCTAGATCTTCCCAAAAGAATTAAAAGCATCATACCACAGTAATATATGCACACCTAAGTTTATTGTAGTGCAATTTGTAATAGCTAAATCTTGGAAACAACCCAAATGCCCATCAACTGAGAAATGGATAAAAAAATATGTGGTATTTTTATACAATGGAGTACCCCTCAGCTATGAAGAAAGACAAACTAGAGGCTTTTATAGGTAAATGGATGCAACTAGAGACCATACTCGTAAGTGAAATAAATTGGTAACGTTTTTGATGACAGCCATTCTTTCTGGGGTGAGATGGAATCTCAGTGTTGTTTTAACTTGCATCTCTTAAATGACCAGAGATGATGAACAGTTTTTCATATATTTATTTGCTATTTGTATTTCTTCACCTAAGAAATGTGTATTCATCTAAGGTACTCATTTTTGGATTGGGTCCCTAAATTTTGGTGGTCTGACTTTTTTGAGTTCCGTGTATATTCTTTTGGCAGTAATCTTTTCAGACTACAATATTTTTAATTGGGAAGTTTACCTGAGCTGTATGCCAAATGCAAAGTTGTATACCACAAGCAAGGTGTAACAATCTTCTGTATTAATGAGGAGAAAATATACCTATCTACTTTTTAAATGGCACAAGAAAGCATCTTTACTGAAAAATTTACAGGTAATTTGTCAAAAAAACACTTTAATGATGAATATGCAAATTAAATTCACGATAGGGTCCATCCTCATGGAGTAAAAAGGAGGAAAAATGGACAATTACATGAAGAAAGTCAAAGATGCCCCAGGAGCTGTCTCTGTGGTGTCTGCGTAGCACATTCCTGAGTAGGCACTTAGTAAGAGATGTGAACAGACAGAGTTGAGGAATTCCTTACTGGAATATTCATCTCAGAGTTGCTTTAGACTAATAAACCTACTTTTAAAATAAGCAAAAAATTGGACTATAAATTCTGTTACTAAAGCAAAACATTATAAAGCTTTAGATTTTTTTAAATGATATTTCTGAAAGCATTTAAATAGCAGACTATGTACTCATTTATAGTTTTTTTTCTTGACATTTAGAAAAATATAGAGCTAAAACAGCATGAGTTTATTTTATATTCTGTAGTATACTTAGTGGAGGGATTAGAAATGCTTTTATTTCTTCTTTTAGTTACATATAAAATCCTTATTTTATTTATCCATATATGATAAATGTCTTAAATTACCCATAGCACTCCTAAATGCATTTATAAAGTGAAAAAGATAATCTGCTACAAATACAATCCAGCATCATTTCAAACAAAAGGCACCACATTGCTATGAATTGGTTGTTCTTTCCAGTGGTGTCATTTCAAAAACAAAAGCCCCATGAACCATTGAGTATCCATCCTGTCTAAACTCTCAACCCTCAGGAGGCAGAGATAAGCGCACAAATAAAACGCTGTGGAAACTGAACGAGCAGAGGCTGTGGCCCCGCCTTAGAGAACGCAGTGGACATTCTGTCTTCAGTCCAGACACCTTGCGGTGGGAGAGATCGATCCACAGGCAGTGAGAGTGCGGGGTCTGAGCTTAGCTGAGTGTGTGGTCCCGCCGTGCCCCGGGGCAGGGTACCGTCTTTCAGGTCAGAGCTTCTGGGAGCCTACGCTCTCCCTCAGCGTGAACTTTATGCTCTGCCCTGCTTTCTACACCTAACGAACCTCTTTCAGATTCGCATGCTCCATCTTGACACCTAACGTCAGCACTCTGATGCTTTCCGTTTGTGCAGCACAGTATCTGAACCGCCTGAATCCTATGAAATCTTTATTTGCTCAGTTGCTTACCCGCTGTCCCTGTCACCCGCTGGCCTGGGAGCTCCATGGAAGCAGTAACGTCATCTCTTCTGCTCCTGGGACAGTCCCTAAATGATGCCCGTGCTGGGTGTGCAGTAGGTATTGAGTATCTGCTAAGTTGCCACTGGGTAGCAGTCTGTTGTAATACAGTGTTATACAAATGTTTGCATTGCTTCTCCATGTTCAAAATCTAACGTTCACCATCTATAACTTAGTTTCCTTTTACCTAACCTTATTTTTGTGTTCCTTGTCCTTGCCAGTCTTGATTTCCTTTGAATTACATTACAGTTTCTGGAAAACAGAAAATTACTGTTCCACGAAAATATATTCTACAGCTAATGCTCCACCTTGGTATAATTTAGTTAATGCATCTGGGTCATATTCACTTCCTGACCATGAAACAAAATTTAAAATATTACAGACTTCTTAACTCTGTCGCTTTGGTTCATTTTTATTTTAGATTGTTCTTCTTGGTAGAAGTTCATCTATGTTGCCCATTTGATTATTGAGGACTTCAAAATTAGCATTTTAGGCCAGGAATTAGCAATCACAGTGCTTTCTCTTCTGCTAATTGTATCAGTGCTTAGAGACTCTTTATAATTATTAAATGAATTTTTTCTTTCCTTCAGATCATTTTTAGTAGTGCATGTTTGTAGTACATGAATTTCTTTCGTACCGTTTCCTCCACCCCCTGCCATCTCTTGGTCCCCTTCGCCTTTCAGAAAGAGCCGTCTCCCTGCTTGCTGGTCACCACTTTTCATCTGTTCTTATTTATACTTCAGATTTCTCATATGAGAAAAACCATGATTGGAGTTTCATGCTGAAAATAGTAGACATTGTTAAACTGCCAAGCCCTTCATCTGGACTTCATTCATATAAATAACACTTATAACCACTTCTTAGGTAAGACTAGTGATTTATATTTGTATGTCATAAATTAAGCTTTTACTTAAATTAAGTTACTAATTACTTACTAAAGTTATTAAGTTAGTAAGTTATTAAGTTACTTATTTAAATTAAGTTATTTAAAGAAAATGAAGCCGTTGAGCAAACTAAGGTCCTTCCTCAGAAGCTCAGAGAATCCTATTACATTTAAGATTTTGTTCTTTAGATTATGCATGCTGGTTGGGAAGAACAAAACAATTTTGTTTCTGAGGAAATCTCTCATGTTTTCCTATTAATATCAGCAAACTGTGCAAATTGTACCTCACTGATTTTGTAGAATACATATTTGAAAGGTACATCTCCTATTCAACAATTCATTGAAGACATTGTCAAAACTGCTGTACACATGATTGAAAGGACAATCCAGGAAGGACATGAAAATTACCTACAGTATGATTATCTGAAGGTTCCCTGAGGATGTCAGGATTACAGGTTTTAGAGGTTAATTCTCAAGAATAAAATCTCAAAAATACATTTGTTGATTAAAAAACAGGCTTATGGAGAGATGTTGCATGCTATTGGTATCACATAGGGGAAAATACATCTACTTGAATACCCCTGGGAAACCCAATTCTGGTTTTCTTCTCTAAATAAATAGCAGTAGGGCCTTTCTAAGTGATCTATTTACCAAAACTGATCATTACATCCAAAACCCAAAGATGAAAGCAACGAGAATGGCCAATGAGAGTTTCCCAGCATACTTCATTCTTCTCGGCTTCTCTGAGTGGCCCCAGCTGGAAGTGGTTCTCTTCTGGATCATTGTCGTTTTTTACATTGTGATTGTCCTCTGCAACACCATCATCACGTTGTCCTGTGTGGACCCCTGTCTCCGCACCCCCATGTACTTCTTTCTTAGCAATCCTTCCCTCCTGGAGCTCTGCTTCACCACAACCACTATGCCCCAGATGTTGTTCAACTTGTGGGGTCCTGACAAGAGCATCACCTACACAGGCTGTGTCATCCAACTCTACGTGTCCCTCTGTGCCGGGGCCACAGAATGCACCTTGCTGGTGGTCATGTCCTTTGACCGCTATATCGCCGTCTGCCAGCCTCTGCGCTACACCATCATCATGCACTGCCCGCTCTGCCGGAAGCTGGCCCTCTCGGCCTGGCTGTCTGGCCTGATGGAGTCTCTCATCTTATCTCCTGTCACGCTCCAGTTGCCCTTCTGCTCCCATCACCATCTGGATGATTTTCTGTGTGAGATTCCTTCCCTCATACGCCTGGCCTGTGGAGACACCTCTGCCAACGAGTGGCAACTGACCATCTCTTCCATCATCTTCACCATGGTGCCTGTAGGGTTGATCCTGACTTCATATGGCTACATAGCCCAGGTGGTGGGGAGGATGAAGTCAGAGGAAGGGAGGCAGAAGGCCATTTCCACCTGCTCTTCCCACCTCCTCGTGGTCTTCCTGTTCTATGGCACAGTGGCGATGGTGTACACAGACCCTAAGACCAACTTCGCTTCAAAGAATGGCAAGTTTTTCACCTTCTTCTACACTGCGGTCACACCTTTGTTGAATCCTCTCATCTACACTCTGAGGAACAAAGATGTAAAAAATGCTTTGATAAGACAGCTGAGAAAGTGGACCAACCCATGAAAAGCGTTTGTATGTCATGATTTCAATCAGACAGAAAGTGGGAAATCATGAAATACATTTACTCCCAGTCTCTGAAACATCACTGAAAATGGTATATATAATACAAAGGGGGATTATTTTTTACTCAATGGATTTTACATGTTATTTGCTTTAAAACAATAGTAGTTTTGACAAATAATGGTGTTCAAAAGATATTTGGCTGGAGAAGACTAGTTGCACAATAAGTTTTGAGGAAGATAAATTACTTCTAAATGACTTTCATGAGTTAACGTTCTAGAAAGACTGAGTAGAATTTTTATGAATCATTTATGAATTATTTGCTATTTAATTTTTAAAATGAAGGGTTGATAGAGATTGGTTCATGGATTTTTCTTATATAAGTTTGAAGAAAGGAAAATTTTGCTACAGTTTCCCTAGTCTTTCCTTTCTGGTTTGGGTCTGAGGATGGTAATCTGAAGACAAAAAGTAGGTTCTCTTGTATTTTTTTTTTTTACTGTATTCTTTTCTTTGGACTTTTCGGAAGATGAAGCCATCACATCTAGGAGCTTCTGAGACATAAGAACACAGAAGAGATGTGGGCCCTTCAAACTTAAAAGTAATACACATTTAATTTCCATGTGATTTCAAATATATTAAAAATGTAAGAAAATGCATTTTCCTAGTATTTAAAATAAAGGTTGTACTAAATTTAATACAAAATAAATATATACACATATTTTATGAAATGAAATGACTCATGATTTCTCTGTTATTTTCTTGGTAGTGAAACTATGAATTACAACCTTACCAAAATCTAAGTAAATTTCTTTTTGCAAATGGACTCATATACCAACAGATGGTACCAGGAATTAAGAAAAGTATATTGTGTTAGAAACTCCTTCAAGTGTCACTAAATCTTTTCTTGTTCTTTTCAGTAAAGCAATAGAAGTCAGGAGTGCAACTATTTGATCAATCTTGTATGTCTCTATTTGTTTTCCTGAGAAACCACTGCGAAGATATCAATATGTAATACAACAACCACTGTTAATTTCCTATCACTTTGTCTATAATTCAGTATTGTTTGTATTGTTCTTATGCTATTTTGTAAATGGATATCTCTCTGTTAAGATATTTTCATTCTTTTATTTTTAAAATAAAAATTTTAAAAACCTATAAAAAATGTTTTCTTGGCCCTTACTCTAGTGGAAATACCAAAGATACTACCTACATACATGAATTGTAGATCTGTCTATTCTAGTTACCAAAAAGTCATCAGGGTGGTTGTCTGATATAATTATGAAGAACTGGTTCAGGCAAAATTCTGAGAGGCACACAGCATGGAAGATTGTCCAGTGCTAGAAGCCAAAATAAAGACTGTTTAAAAGAGAAGACATTTAATCTGAATTAAACCTTACACAATGTGTGCATAAATCAAATGCCACAAGATGCCCATTATTATGGACAAATTTTATGTTTTCATATAGTGGTTAAAATAAACAACCAAACTAATTCTGTGTTCACACAAAAAAAACAAGTCCTTCTCTAAGTTTT
The DNA here is from genome assembly GCA_004027595.1 of Dinomys branickii. Classification (NCBI taxonomy): domain Eukaryota; kingdom Metazoa; phylum Chordata; class Mammalia; order Rodentia; family Dinomyidae; genus Dinomys; species Dinomys branickii. The sequence continues at coordinate 12,837 of PVLD010007375.1, read as the reverse complement.
AATGGACATATGAATCAGAATATGTACAAGGTACCAAGATTACAACAAATTGTCAGCACCTTGACCACAACTCAGGTTTACTTCCTGCACATACGAAGCCCAGTGTGCGCACACAAGGTCCTTTGGGCTATGCGCTTCATGTTTGTGCTTTGTCCTTGGAGTTATGAGTCCCTTTGTCCTTGGAGTATCAATCCACATGCACACTCCTGGCAAGACCTGGCAGGACAGCCAAGCCCTGACACCTGCACACATTTTTCCAAAACATCTCACAAATCATTTCCTCTCATATTTGTAGATCAAAGAAAGAAAAGACAGCCCCAGTTAACCTCATGTGGGCAGTGCCAAACCTTTCTTACCCCTCCCCAGGTCTAGAGGACCAGCTCTTGCTAGATTAGTGAACAGTGGAGCAGGTGTCACAGAGACGGGGTGACAGCAGCAATGGCAGGAAACTGTCTCCTGGAGACAGGAGGGGAGGATTAGATTTCCTTTCAGAAGCTGAGGAAAAAGTAACAGTCCCTTTTTTGTATGACTTCAGTGAAATTTTCTGAGAACTCTAAGAAAATTCCAGAGTCAGCTGACCTATTGGTGTGGAATAAGCGTGGTTTTTTCCTTTCTCCCCTCATTTTCGCTGTCATTTTTTTCTTCCAGGGGACACATAGTGCTTTTATAATAATTGATAATAATTTCTATTATTTATTCCTTGCTTCTATCCCCAGATATGCAGTCCAGCTCACTGAGTTAACTGATCCTACGCACACAGGATCACATGCTCAATACACAGCCAGAGCAGACAAAAGCTCAGACTCACCCAGAAAACGGAGTTTCGGTTGTTAACTTTTAGGCTTGATCCTGACTTCCAATGTACCTCAGGAGGTTTCACGCAAATCAAGATTGGATTTTCTTACTTAAAGAATCAAAAAAGTAAAACTTAATTCTGACTAGAATTTTTTTAAAGCAGCTCTGCCGTAATTCAGGCAAAAAAAAAAGAAAAATGGACACAAAAAACTCGATCCAAAAAGAGCAGAATACACATTTTAAAGTGTCACATACACAGCCACCCAAACAAACAAACCTCATCATTTTAAAATGAAATCTTTCATCTACTTTGAGTGGGTTACTGTACAAGGTGTCATCAGAGTGTCATTGCTTTGCATAACACATTTGCCAAAATCATGTGTAAAATCAACTGTCCTTTTCCACAGTGTATTCTTGGCCTCGTGGTCAAAAGCCAAGTGACCCTAAATGCCTGGGTTCCTTTCTGGCTTGTCTGTTCCATTCTTTTGATCAGTGTGTGTATTCTCAGGCTGGTATCTTGCTGTTGTAATTACCATAACTTTTGTAGCAAAGTTTAAAATCAGGAAATGTGATGTCTATGCTGTGTTCGATTACCTTGGCTATGTGGGGTAGATTTTGTGGTCATTTGTAAACTTTAGGATTGCTTTACTATTCTGAGAAAAATCAAATTGAAATTTTTATGTGAATCCTGTAAATCTATAGGTTATACTGGGTAGTATGGATATTTTGAGATTATTAATTCTTTCAATAAATGCTACTGTATATCTTTCCATGTATTTGTATTTTCCTTGACTTTTTCATTAGTGTTTCACAATTTTCAGCTTAGATCCTTCATTTCCTTGGTTAAATTTGTCCCTAAGTACTTTTGTAACTATTATACATATGACTCTTGATTTCTCTTTTAGTAAATTCATGTTAGTGGAAGGAAATGGTGCCAGATTTCTACACAGTGATTTTAGTGTCCTACAACTTTGTTAAATTCATTCACCAGTACTAACATTTTTTGGTGAAATCTTTAGAGTATTCTTTGTATAAGGTCATGTTTTCCTCCAGCAATAACTATGGAGCTTCCTCCTTTCCAGTTTGAACCCAGTGTATTCTTTTCCTGCTTATCCTGTTGCAGAAACTTTAGTCAACTGGATGGAAAACTGTCTGCACCAAGGAGTTTGGAGGCAACTTTTATTAACACCTATCAGCTGATGGGACCTGGGTCCAAATCATCAGCCCTGACTTAAAGTAAAACAGCAACTTCTATACATTTTGTAAACAGGAAATACAAAGGCCATAAAGGGTTAGTCCATAATTGCTTACATATACAAGTTAGTCTATAATTGGCTACATATATTTAGTCATACATTGTCAGGCAGATGTGGCTGGAGCAGCTTTAATTGGAGAGGGCCATTTATCACGAAGCAGGAAGGTCTGGGGGAAATCAGGGCCCAAGTTAAGATTTACTGTGACCTTGACAGAGCTAGCCTGCCCTGGGTGGGTAGTCAGTGAAACAGGATAGGCATGTAGCTTTGTGCAGCTGGTCAGATAGGGCCAAGTCAAATTATTTCTGAGCTGCAGCTGGGTAAGGCCAGCTGCATCTAATGGCCCAATTATGAAGCTATAGTCTTAAAATTGTCCATCACAATCCCTTCAGTAGGAACTTCAGACTGTTGATTAGAACTAGTAAGAAAGGCGCCCTTGGCTCATTCCAGATTCCTTAGAGGAAAATCTTCCCACTCTTCCCCATCCAGAACCATCTTACCTATGAACTCATCATACATGGCCTTCTGCAAGAGTATTGAAGTTTACCGTGTGTTCTGAGACAAAATAGAATCAGAGTTAGAAGCAAGAACACAAAGGTTAAACAATTTTAGGTAAATTCTAAAGAGATGAAAAGTAAACATTGTATTTCTGAATAGCCTGTGGGTCAAAATATCTAAAAGGAAATACTAAGAAATTAACACCGTTATTATTACTAATTTCTAAACTATCATTCAGAAATGGAGACCACTTATATTTTTTAAAGATATATGTTCTTTAAAAAGATACGTGTGCTTATCACTCATTGAAGGAACGATTACATTTGAATGTAAATATACAAGGTCCAAGAGGATGGAAGAAAAACAAACTCAAATAAAGTTTTGGAAGCTACAAAATAAAAGGATAACCAGTACTTCACTGTTTATTTTTTAAAAAGCAGCAGTAAAGCCAGCTGAAGGTGAGGTTCAGACACTACTCAAATGTCCGGCGCCACTCCCGACCCGCAGAAGACAGCACACAGACAATCAGATTCTGTAACGTGTTTCTTTATTGGACACAGCACATACCCCACAGGAGTCCACCCTCTGTGGCTCCTTCCGGGCTTCTTCTTCTTCCAGCTTCCCGTTACAGCAACTTATATAAGGGCGGTTAGCAAATCACACTACGCCACGTAGGCCTTCAGGATTGGTTTCAGGGCGCCGTAAGCAGGCACCTTTCTATATAAGGTATACACAGAGTCGGCAACAAGAACCAGAAAACAGGATATAGGCGCCATCTTGGT